>LUFD01000914.1:50145-70469 GCA_003025255.1 Cordyceps pruinosa | reverse complement strand
GGGGGGGGGGCGGCCCTGCCAGTCCAGTTATGCTATTCTTCTGCTGGTCCTGTTCTCGCTGTTTGATTCGCATTGGCCGGCGGATGATATATCCAGGTGCATCGGAACTGCAAGTGAATGGCTCGACCATATGCTGAGCTGTACCGCTCATCCTACGGCCACGCAAACGCTGTCTAGGCGTCCTTCCACTAGCACCCGACATTATTGATGGCACCCCGGAGCGCCGCCGTGCAGGCGCCGTGGCATAGAATACCAAAACATAATCGAAGGAGCCATGGAAGCCAGCCCATCGTAATGCAATTGTAACAACACACCGAGAAATAGTACAGATAGAATGAAAAGGACGTTGCCTTCCTCTCAAGCGGGTGCATTACATAATCATGAGAGGAGGTAGGTACTTGGCGGAACACGACGGGTACTTGGTAAGTACCTCGGAAAGCAGGCTACCTGAAAAGGTATGGTGCCTCTCGTGTACTGACTAGACAGGTTGACTAACATACCTGAGGTACCTCCTGTCGGTACGGTACCTAGGTACCTTAGTTGTGACCAAAATCAGGTTAGCACCTCGTAACGAGCAACAACCCGTGGGCCCCAGTGGCGGAGTGAACAAAGACGCATCATCCATCCATCGACAACTGCACAAGGGAGCAGCTCGGTGCCCCCGAACTCCTAAAATGAACGGGGACCTGAGTCTCTCCCAGGCTCTTGGTGGTCTCCGGATAGCCAATCCTGACGACGCGACGCAAGAACAGGCCCCCAGCTATGCCGACCAAACCGCTCACGCCCCTTCCGCATCTGATACCGCGCCGATGGATTACGACGTTGCGTCCTCCCCCCCCCGCAGCCTCAAAATGGAACACCATCCCGACGAGACCGAGAAACAGCTTCCCGCATATACACAATTGCCCATAGGTATACCCGAACTGCCCGCGCAGTACCCCATACCGGCGCAGAGCCAACCTGTATACGAAGCCTGCTACAGCGAGTCACTATTGCAGCAACAGTCAAGCCGACTCATGGCGATCGCTACGGGCACTGCAAATGAATCCGTGCCACGCCGGAATTCATCGAGAGGACGAGCCGATGACTACTCGCACAACGTAACGAACCAACCAACTGCCTATACCGGGACAATATCCAGCCAGACGAACGCAGAGGACTGGAAAGATCGTGGTGCTGCGGTAGGCATCAGAAGAGAAATTGATGCCAATGGCAGGTCGATAGTACGTCAAGTCAAAAAAGGCGTTCGAGACTTCTCATTTGGCCGGATACTTGGAGAAGGCTCATACAGTACCGTATACCTGGCAACCGACAGACAGACGCTCAAGGAATACGCTATCAAAGTGCTCGAAAAAAGACACATTATCAAAGAGAAGAAGATCAAGTATGTCAACATCGAAAAGAACACGCTCAACCGACTCACCGAGCACCCGGGTATCGTCAGACTCTACTATACATTCCAGGATGAAGCCTCGCTTTACTACGTCCTGGATCTCTGCAACGGCGGCGAGCTCCTAGGCGTCCTGAAGAGGACGGGAACTTTCGATGTCGATTGTGTGCGATTCTATGGAGCCCAAATTCTGGACGCAATCGACTATATGCATTCCCGAGGAGTTATCCATCGGGATTTGAAACCGGAGAATGTCCTTCTGGACAACCAAATGCACGTGAAAATTACAGACTTCGGTACTGCGAAGTTGCTGAAAGACCCAAGAGACGGGCAAGGTGTACCTTCTAGTAGCGCCACCGGGGCTGAACAGGACGAAGAGAGAGCTGCGTCGTTTGTTGGCACAGCAGAGTACGTGAGCCCCGAGCTCCTGACACACAAAACTGCCTCGAAATCAAGTGATATCTGGGCGTTTGGATGTATCATCTTCCAGTTACTCGTTGGCAGACCCCCGTTTAAAGCTGGAAGCGAGTATCTTACCTTTCAAAAAATCGTCAACCTCGAATATGAATTTCCCTCCGGTTTCCCCCCAGCTGCAAGCGACCTTGTTGAACGTTGCTTGGTCCTCGATCCTACTAGGCGGTTAAGCGTGGAGCATATCAAGAATCATGAATTCTTCGAAGGACAGCAGTTTGGAAGAGGATTATGGAAGACCAAAGCCCCGCGGCTTCGGGCGTATGCGCCGCCGCCCCAAGAGCCAACCGTCATTCAGCTAAATGGCTTTCCACCCAACAATGTTTCCAACTCTAGCCAACCTCGACAACCATCTAGTCAAAAACCAGCGGCACGTCCGGGACGAATCATCACAGAGCTTCCGCCTCCTACTCAACTCGACATTGAATGGTCTCCAGTTCTTACGAAGGACAACGAACGTATTCTCAAGTTGGCTGACTTGGTGGTCATATCAAGTCCGTTACAGCATGGCGCGAATGGCAAAGGCACAGATGAAGGTCATAAAAAGCTCTCTCGTTTCTTTGGCGGAAGCACAACAAAGAAGCGGCAGAGACTCGTCATGGTTACTTCAAGCGGAAGAATCGTTCTTGCTCCTGCTGGCGGGGAAGAAAAGCGATCCAAACAGGAGCTTTCACTTCTTGCAGCAGACAGCTCGTGGCATACCCAGACTGATGCCAAAGGCCAACTGGTCTGGTGTGTGGATGTTGTAAGTTGATCTCTAAAGAACACCTTCTGCCACGCCATTAACCCGAACAACTGCTAGGGTGGAAACCGTTATACGTTTGAAGAAAATAAAGGGACAGCGCCTTCAGAAAGCGGTATATCGCATGCAGAAGAATGGATGAGTAGCCTAGAGCGGGCACGCGATCTTGCCATTTCTCAGAATCTTGTAGCACAGGGGGCTGAGAACGGGCTTTCCGAAATGTCCTCTGGTGTGCCCAGTCCTTCCAGCACTATCGGCGGTCGGGGCAATGGACCTGATTCATACAGCGTCAATGAGCGACCGTCGCGTGGACATCTCACAAAAAGTCAAGGTGGTACCGATGAACCCACTCCCAAGAGAAACCGCTTTAGCAAACGACAGTCGCGCAATGGTCTTGGTGCGGTTTTTTGAAGGGGAGACGCTGATTGTGCATGTGGAGACGATTCACAGGTATAGCGAAGTTGATATTTCCGTTACGATTCTTTGCTGATGAGAGGTCCGTACTAGCATTTGAGGCATGGCGTATTTCGGGAAAGTTCGGCGCGTGCATGGTTTATTGATATTCTATTTGACAGCATTTGATGGCGGTGTGCGGCAATCAAGGGCTGATTGCTGCTGATCATTACATATCAGCTTATATATTTAGTCTTATCGCCCATTTACAACGCTTATGTTCACATGCTTGAAATCCGCATGCATTTAACTAGCCACGCAATTCGCGCCTGCTCCTCCCTTGACGATAGCAATAGTTGGGCGCACTGTTGACAAAATAGTGATAACAAGCGACATGTGTCCTCGACGCGAAGCCAATTCTCCAAATACTAGCTAGCTGTACTCCAGTCCATACTTGCATGTTCGCGCGAATTTATCTCCACTCGCGCCGTGGCTGTAGGATTTCTGCGTAGCGGCACACAGCACAAAAGCCGGCACGTGACCCCAGTCTTTGGCGCGCTGAGCTGCGCGACACCCTCTTTTCCATAGCATCTCGTGAAAACGATCAGTCAACAGCGACATTGCCAGTTACGAGACCCTCAAGATGCAGCAACAGTATCGCACGTTTGCTCAGCAAGCGCCGCAGAGGTCGCCCCATGCGACCGCTCGTCGCGGCGGCATTGGTATGTCGATTCCCCATGTCTTGGAGTCACTTTCCCTCTCATTGACATTTTCTAGGTCCCATGATGTCTGCCGGACCGCACCCAGCGGTACCGCTGACACAGGCGCAAATGGCTCAGCAACAGCAAGCTCAGGTGCAGGCAGCCGAGCTTGCCAAGCGACGGAGCCGCAAACCTACTGACAAAAGCATACCGGACGGCATCGAGGACAGCATCGTCAACCCAGAGAGCGCTCAGCGATACAGAGACCTCAAAGATATTGAGCGCTTGCTTGATGCGACGATTACGCGCAAGAGACTCGATGTGCTCGACAATACACAGCACCCAACGAAGGTAGTGAACGCTCACAGTGACCAAGATGGAAAACGGGGGCTAATGTTGATCTAGTTGACACAAACACTTCGTATGTGGATCACCAACACAGTGCAGGATCAAGTCTGGCAAGGGACCGGACCGACTTCAGACTCTTTCGACTTTTCAGGTGCTGCCGAGGCATCCTACCGCGTGAAAATTGAGGGACGCATTCTTGACGACGAGACTTCAGAGGGCGAGAATCAAACAAAGACGTCGGCTGGTGCCGCCCCTGAAGACGATGATGACCATAATATGGACGAAAATACCGTTGCAAATGACAAACCAACTGCCGCAGCTAACAAACTAAAGTTGTCCCACTTCTTCAAGGCTATGACGGTCGACTTCGATCGTTCACGCTTCCGCAATGGTGCTGAGCAGACTGTTGAGTGGAAGAAGCCGGATGCGGCTCTTCGACAGCCTAACGGACCAAATCTTCCTGCTGCAGCCGATTTCGATGAAATTACATTCAAGCGCAACGGCGACGAAAATGCAAATATTACTATCAACTTGTTCCGCCAGGAAATACCTGAGCGATATCAGTTCAGTTCAGAATTGGCAGACGTGGTCGATATGAAAGAGGGCACACAACAGGAGGCAGTGATGGGGCTTTGGGAGTATATTAGGCAGCGCGGTCTTCAAGAGGACGAAGAAAAGCGGAACTTTCGCTGTGATGAACTATTGAAGGAGGTAAGCGTTTTGCAACCTAGTCCCAGTCATAGCTAACCCCCAAGCACGACTGACGACATAATAGGTCGTGCGAGGCGACGTTGGATTCATCCCAATGCTCAACGAATACGCAGCACAGAACCTGCGGCCTCTTCCACCGGTGGCCCTGCCATACACCATTCGCGTCGATGAAGAATTCCACAAAAACCCACAGCCAACCATCTACGATGTTCAAGTAACCATCGACGACCCACGGAGAGCGAGCCTGCAGGAGCTGATTAACAACCCGCAATATTTGGCTATGCTCAGGGATATCAGCGGACTTGATGAGCAGCTTGCACGCCTCGTGCAGGCTGTATCAGCTTCCAAAGCTAAACACACGTTCATGAAATCGCTCGGCGAAGATCCCGCAACTTTCGTCAAGAACTGGCTGAGTTCGCAAAAGCGGGACCTTGAAGTTATTATGGGCGAAGGTTCGAACGGAGGTGATAATGGCTATGGTGACGAATGGCGCAGGGGTGGAGGTAACAGCGTCTGGGCGACACAAACTGCAAGAGAAAGCGTCAATGTCCTACTTTCCCGACAGCGCTAATTGCGCTGAGTTGCCCTTGGGACATCTTTGGCATGCAAAAGGTTGGAATAACCGTAACTCTACGCGTGGACGTAAATGCGCCACAGGATAATAGGTAGGGTGTAATTGGCGTTATGTAAGATTTGTGATATTAAGTGCTAGACATTTTCATCTTGAAGGCAGCTCTATGCGATCATGTCCTGGTGTGAAGGGTGGACGATTAGAATAAAAATTCCCAGAACCACAGGTATTACCCTCGGAAGCCCTGGGTTATTATTATCCTGAATGCTAATAAATCTACCGCTGTGAAGGCACCGGCGTTGGGGGCATGTTTCTAATTTGCTTGATCAGAAATTCTCGTTCGTCGATGAATTGCTCGTCATCTGTTCTATCCTCCAAGAAGTGGGATAAAAATGTCAAGAGTTTCTCACGATTCATGAGAAGGATCTTTTGAACCGGTAAAGACTTATGGGGATTGGCGACAAAAACTTTGAAAACATGGAAGCCCTCGTACTGGACCATCTTTCGATCGTCTCGGAGCAGGTTCATGCAAATTTTGAGATGTTCGCCGCTGTCGACATACGCAGTCATGACAGTGTAATTGGAGCGGTCCAATAGTATCTCGCCGAGAAGCTTGATAGACTGACGCTTTGTAACGTAGCTATTCGACTGAACCAGAGTATTATTGTATTTATCAAAGAAAAGATCGAAGTTTGCAGAGAGGTACCGCGGGACCAAGTCTTTGTGTCGAGTCAGAAGCTCCTAGGAAGAAATGGATGTCAACATATCGTAAGGCTTTCGTGTAATTGTGAAACTCACTCGAAAGGTCGTGAATGCATCCGCAGCAACTTCGAAGGAGCTCTTATTAATCCAGTCGAAAAACCTCCAGAAAATGCCCCTTCCGCTCTGGGGTCGGTCCCTGTCGATAGCATTCAGACCTTTCGCACTGGATCCTGGCGCATCACCATCATCATAGAGAATAACGGCAGCTGCTGCTTCGTTTTTGAGTAGCTCCCGGAGAACTGATCCTGCTGGAGTTGCGCTCTCTTTATGGTCGTACGCGCGACACAGCTCCACAAGCACCTGTGGGCGATTGCAAACGACGTATGATAGAGCTATTGGATCGCTCTTCGGAGCTGCGGCGGCGGGACGAAATCGAAATACGTATGAGAAAATGACTTGGGTGTCCTTTCGCGATTCGAAGGGCAAGCGGTGGAGATTGACGGCGAGTAAATGGAGGAGATCTTCGTCAATCATTCCAGTAACAAGTTGATATATTTGTTCTGCTGAGCTGTCCGTCTCTAACACCCCGAATACTTAATTGTTAGTTATGCAGAAACAAGATCTCGGGGTTCCGAATGCTGCAAAAGGTTGTACCTGCCTTGTGTGCCTTGTAATATCACTTTCATTTGCGCGAGAACACGAGACAGCTCCTCGGCCTTCGATAGTAAGAAAGTGGCGCAGCGACCATTAAGAGAAGGGGGAGAAACTAACTTTTGCAGTGGCAGTAGGACCGTCGAGCTTCAAGACATGTTCGCGTGCTTGCTTGGGGAGATCAGCTGCAGTGCGAGTCCGAGCTCGACCAAATAGGAACGACATGGGGAGTGGTGGCAGATGTTGCGACGGCTTTTCTTCGCGCGCCTACGTGGAAACAGGTTATATTGTCGCGTCTCAGCGCGATGTTATCACACTATGACAGGGCTGCGCTGTTTGGTGTTGGCCGTTGTCGTCGCGATTGTGGTTGTTTTGCAAACAGGGGTCGGCTCCCCAAAATACACGGGGCAACAGGGTCACCTACCTCAGGCCCGCGCTTGCACTTGCTCCCGCTTAGTACCACACAGTGAGTTCACCAAGGCGCGAAACTCACCAGCAAGATCTCGGTCTAGGATATTTTTGAGACAAGCGCACAATCAACTCTATTTGCGACAAACAAACTGCTTTTTATCCCGCTTTACAAACGATTAATACCCGCTGCTGTACCAACCTGCCTGGTAGTGCTACCCTACCTCCTAGGGGTGGCACTCTGTCCAGCAACCGTGCTGCCCCGCACTAAAGCAGAGGCACCTAGGCAGACTGCCAAGTTGCCTGTTAACGTAGGTACCCGACACCTTACTAACTCGGGTAGAGGTAGGCCGTCACCGTCTTGCACCACCAACCTTACCCCTCCTCATAAAAAGTCAACGGTGGGGGCAATGGCCGATACCTGGACCTGTACGGAGTACAACCCCACCATTTTGAAATGCTCTTCATGATTGACTCATCCACCTCACATCACTCCTCTGCTCCCGCAATTTCGTTCTAGTCATTGTACCGTAAGTCGATGACTAGGGTAAGGTGAAGCTATCGTCCGGCATTCCTGAATATTTTCCCTTGAATTACCCCGTTCCCCGTCGAGATTTCTTTAAAAGTTGCCTACAAACGGCGGGAGCAAGTTGGGCACGGAAAACGGCCCCTTCAGAAAATTCCTCACCATGTCCATTGACTTCCCAAAGGAGGAGGAGATCATTCTCGAGAAATGGAGAGAGGTGAATGCTTTTCACCGCCAGGTTAGTCGCATACTCGCGCTTAGAACAAGTTAAAGCACACGAAAGTTGACCAGTTCACGCAGCTTGAGCTGACGGCTAGTCTCCCGCGATATACCTTCCACGATGGTCCTCCTTTCGCGACAGGCTTACCCCACTATGGCCATTTACTCGCGTCCACTATCAAGGACATTATTCCCCGTTATTGGTCAATGAAGGGATATCATGTCGAACGTCGCTTTGGCTGGGACACCCATGGCCTCCCCATCGAACACGAGATCGACAAGAAGTTAGGAATCTCCGGGAAAGCTGCAGTAAATGAGCTCGGCATTGGAAAATACAATGAGGAGTGCCGGGCGATTGTCATGCGCTATGCCTCCGAGTGGAGAGCTACTATTGAGCGATTAGGGCGTTGGATTGACTTTGACAACGACTACAAAGTAAGCTCGCCTGGCATCATAGTCCAAAAATACTACATAACGATTGCTCCAAGAAAAGCTAACACCACGCCACAGACTATGGATCCTACTTTCATGGAGACCCTATGGTGGGTATTCAAGCAACTTTTCGACAAAGGAAGCGTGTACCAGGGCTATCGAGTCATGCCCTACTCGACGGTGCTCACGACCGCGCTGAGCAACTTTGAGGCCAATCAAAACTACCAGGATGTTACAGATCCTGCTATTGTGGTTTCATTCCCTCTCCTTGATGACCCGAACGTCAACCTTCTGGCTTGGACCACTACACCATGGACACTACCCTCACATCTCGGCCTGGCAGCGCACCCCGACTTCGAATACGTCAAGATTCAGGATGGGAAGTCTGGAAAAATCTACATTCTTCTGGAGAAGCTGTTGAGTACACTCTACAAGGATCCCAAAAAGGCCGACTTCAAAGTCATTGACAAGCTCAAGGGCAAGGACATGCTTGGCTGGAGATACGAGCCCCTGTTTGACTACTTCTATGAAGACTTCAAGGATAAGGGGTTCCGTGTTTTGAATGCAACATACGTAACTGCAGACAGCGGTGTTGGTATTGTTCACCAAGCACCTGCGTATGGTGAGGATGATTATAATGTCGCACTCGAGGCTGGCATCATTTCTGAGAAGCGCCCGCCGCCGGATCCGATTAGTGACACAGCCCATTTCACGGAACGTGTGAGAGACTTCGCTGGAATGCATGTGAAGGAAGCAGACAAGCACATCATCAAATACCTCAAGAACGCTGGCCGCTTGGTTGTCGAGTCTCAGATCCGTCACTCGTACCCCATGTGTCCTCGATCTGACACCCCACTCATTTACAGAGCAGTTCCGTCGTGGTTTATTCGCATCCCTGAAATTATTCCAGACATGCTCAAGAATATTGAGGGCTCACACTGGGTCCCTAGCTTTGTCAAAGAGAAACGCTTCGCCAGTTGGATAGCCAATGCTCGTGATTGGAATGTTGGCAGAAATAGGTACTGGGGTACCCCTATCCCGTTATGGGTAAGCGATGACCTTGAAGAACGAGTGTGCATTGGAAGTGTGGAAGAGCTGCGCAAGCTCAGTGGCCATGAGGGCGAAATCACCGACCTGCACCGCGACAAGATTGATCACATCACCATACCCAGCAGGATGGGCAAGGGTGTGCTGAGGCGTGTCGACGAAGTATTTGACTGTTGGTTCGAATCTGGTAGCATGCCCTATGCTAGCCAACACTACCCATTCGAGAATGTGGACAAGTTCCAGGCATCTTTCCCTGGCGACTTTATTGCTGAAGGGCTGGATCAAACCCGTGGATGGTTCTATACACTGCTGGTTTTGGGTACCCATCTATTTGGAAAATCTCCGTTCCAGAACTGTGTGGTAAACGGAATCGTCTTAGCCGAAGATGGAAAAAAAATGTCGAAACGTCTGAAGAATTATCCCGATCCAGCAATTGTCATGCAGAAGTACGGCTCGGATGCCCTGCGCCTGTATCTGATCAACTCCCCTGTGGTCAGAGCTGAGCCCCTTCGTTTTAAGGAGTCGGGTGTAAAGGAGGTTGTTCAAAAGGTGCTTCTGCCGCTTTGGAACAGCTACAAGTTCTTCGAGGGGCAAGTTGCTTTACTCAAGAAGGTGGAAGGGGTTGATTATATGTGGAACCCAGACCTGGAGAGTACAAATACGAACGTCATGGACCGCTGGATTTTGGCAAGCTGCCAGAGTCTTCTGGAGTTTGTGAACCAGGAAATGAAGGGTAAGTCAACTACTTCGGTGCCAGTTCCATTCTGAGAGCTAATAAGCCTCGCAGGGTACCGTCTGTATACCGTCGTCCCGCGCCTGCTGGAGCTGATCGACAACACAACTAACTGGTATATTCGCTTCAATCGTCGCCGCCTCAAGGGTGAAAATGGGCTTGATGACACACAGCATGCTCTCAACGCCCTCTTTGAGGTGATCTTTACACTTTGCCGCGGCCTGGCGCCTTTCACACCATTCTTGACCGACAACATCTACTGCCGCCTTCTGCCCCATATCCCGAAGAATCTCCAGGCAGAAGATCCTCGCAGTGTACATTTCCTTCGATTCCCTGACGTAAGAGGTGAATTGTTTGATTCCGCTGTGGAACGTCGTGTATCTCGGATGCAAAAAGTTATTGAGCTTGCTCGTGTATCCAGAGAGCGACGCAGCATTGGGTTGAAGACACCGATGAAGACGTTGGTGGTTCTCCACCACGACCAGCAGTACCTCGATGACGTCAAGTCTCTGGAAACTTACATCACAGAAGAACTTAATGTTCGAGATCTCGTACTTACGAGGGATGAGGCTAAATACGGTGTCCAGTACAGCGTCACTGCGGACTGGCCCGTCCTTGGAAAGAAGCTCAAGAAGGATATGGCTAGAGTAAAGAAGGCACTCCCCTCCTTGACGAGTGAACAATGCCAAGGATACGTACGTGATAAGGAGATACTAGTTGACGGAATCAAGCTCGAAGAAGGTGACCTAGTTGTCAGACGAGGTGTCAAAGAGGACGAGACGTCGAAGATGTGGGAAACCAACACAGATAGCGATGTGCTCACCCTCTTGGACGTTTACATTTACGAAGGCTTGGCGCAAGAAGGTCTTGCGCGAGAGGTTATCAGTCGCGTTCAAAAGCTTCGTAAAAAGGCGGGCTTGCAGCAGACTGATGACATCAAAATGGAGTATCGAATGCTCTCTGACCCAGAGTCGATTGGACTGGAAGATGTTTTCTGCACTCAATCCGCCGCCTTTGAGAAAGTTCTTCGCAGACCACTTGACAAACACGAGGCTGGGGCGGCCGTGGGTGAAGTCATTGCTGAAGAGCAACAAGAGATTCAAAAGGCAACCTGGATGTTGAGATTGCTGAAGCTGTAGCTTTGCAATAGTTTCTAGGCTCGTTGATAGCTACATTAGCTCGCACCTGCGATACCAATTTGATAAGCTGGCAGAAAAAAAAAAATACAATCAGTTCCTTGGATTCTATGCTACATTCTTGACAGCACGCTATGAACAGCGTTATTAGCTTGGGCTCAACTTTCCCCGACAGCAACGTACCAAATAGCAGTCCTTTAGTTTCACGAATTCTCTTGCACACTTGTCCTTTTCAACAGCGTTATAATCAGCAACTATACATTTGCCGTATCTAGCTGCCTACGGTATCGTTAGTGGTGGTGGCTTGTGGCTCGGATGTATACAAACCTCTGCGCTGCACTGTGTTGCTGCTTTGGCAAATTTCTGGATTGGACGAGGAGGCGCCATTGCAAGAAATACAAAAGTTGTAGTGTGATTGTACTTTCAGCGGTCTGATAAAGGCTCCATGTCGGGTTGAATAACCGCAGCGTTGGTTGAGAAGTTGTCTGAGTAAATTTCGCTGGTGATCTCGCACTTGTTAGCCTCATTACATAATGCGCCGGCTCGGCCAAGAAATGTGGTGAGGATACTTAGGCCGTTATTTCGTTGCTACGCTGCGCCGTAGCTAAGAGAGCTCTGAGGCGCGCGAAACCGTCCGATCATTCGGAGACACAACTGAAAATGAAAATACAGACAAAAGCGCACTTCAGCGCTAGGCCCGTGGCAGCGTGGTTGCTCGGCGGCGCGCGCGTCTCTGACCCACATAGCTTCAACGCGTAAAGCCGTGGCTGCTAATGTGCTTGCTTAGTACCAGGAGGTATGCCTTGATGGATCTTACCCAGTTCAACTCGCAACGATTTGCTGCCTCACCTCGCTGAAGCTTGATCCAGTAGCTGACCGCATACCACGATCCCTTACGGTGATTTGAAAATCACCTTTATCCGGACTTGCCATGCGGCATCAGCGACACCACCTGTCTGAGCTGGCCATCCTCGACGCTGTCGACTGTAGCATTGCTTGCACGCCTTTTGCCTCGATTATGGACCGCTAGCAAGCGCTCCCAAATACGGGCTCAAGTATGTTGATAACTAAGCATGTGAAGCATCGCGGAAGTAGCTAATGTCAACCGTTCCAATTTAGTGGCTTACGCGCCGTTCCAACCACCGAAAAGCAACTCCCCGTCACCTCATCAACATGTCGATTCTCATTCTCCGGCGTGGACCTCGACGACTCAGGATCCCTATTATTCCAATGAAGGTGTGTAGAAAAAGTCAGGGAGTACCCGCCCTGTAGCACTGTGATGTTAATGTCCGAAGACATCGAAATTTTGCATGATATTGTTTCTATCGCCCAAGAACAGTTGGAGGATGTCAGCAGCGTGCGACCGCTTCCAGCAGCTGCCCTATTCAAGGCTTACGACGAAGTGCTCCCCAAGCATAACATCGACCCCGACGAAGAAAACCACCTTTCGCGATTGATATTCCGCATCGGAGGAGAGAAGGGCTCTGGTAGCCTGCCTGAGAAATTCCGAGCTGTGTTGGCTAGCATGGGGATATCATTGGAATATGGAGACAGTAGCCCAACCTCGCAGAGAGCATCTCACTCGTCGCACTCGTCTCCTAATACCTCAAATCACCACGTGATAGAGTTTCAAAAGTCACCATCAGCATCTCTACGGCCTCAAGGAAGCTTGGGCAAGCCAAGCGCGCGGTGGCCTAGCACCGCATCTTATGAGCATGAAGACTTGGAACCGGTGTGGAAGCCGGCTGACGACGCCCCGCCCCTCGATTGTCTCTCGAATATGAGCCCGATTCCGATCTCGATTCCGAACCGGCCGGTCACAAGCAGCGCTGACCTGCAAGAACAATATCAGCAGAGGATACAACGACGGTCCCGGCATTCCTCGGCGCTGGTTATTGATACCGTCCCTGAAGCATCTGCGGAAGATGCCCTTCCGCTTCCTAGTGCCGCAGAAGACATGCCTGTATTACGAGCTGCCCTATCGCGACCACCTCTTCTTATGATTCTTGATAGATGGCGCTATGCGAGCAAGAGTGGCAACCTTCAAAAGCCGTCTTCACCTCCATTGCTGGGGAACGAATCTGCGTCTCTAAATGATGCCGAAGGCTTGAAGGGACATGATATGAAAAGTCCCCGGCGACCTATTCGCGCTCCTCAAACAAGTCGCCTTCCCACTCAACAAGCAGAATATCCAAGCGAGCTGAATGCCACACTGCCCAGAGCCACGAGCCCGCCTCTATCGAGCCTTACAACCCAAGGCCAACTAACAACGCCTCAACGGCAGGAAAGTGGAGGCTACGGCGATTACACTGTTATGCTGAATCGTGCTGGCCGAGCCCGGGAAATATACTTGGCTAGCAGGGCATTCAACCACTGGGCGGAAAGAACGGCATCCAGATTAGAGAAAGAAGCCGTAGCCCGACGACACATGATTCGATTTCGCTGCTTCCGGGGCTGGAGCAACGCCCCAAACTCGAGAACACCTGCAGTTGATCATCTTAGAGCCTCCACTGCTGTGCAAAAGCTCCGCCGTGCTGTGGCTTGCCAAGAAGAACAGCTGCAAGCAGCTGCATCTGCCATTTACGAAGCTAATTGCACCCGGAAAGCTAAGCGTGCGATGTGTGCATGGCTCTGCAGCGCTTCCCAGCAAAGTATTCGACGTGAAACTGCACATCGAGCCAAACGAGGCATTACTCGCTCCTGGAGCAACCTAGCGAGCCTCCACCAAAAAAGTGCGCAATCAGCTGCAAAACAACGTCAATATGGCCAAATAAAGGATATGATTCATTATTGGGCTGGCACGGCGCGGCAAGGGGAAAGAAAGCTTGCCATCGGTAAAAATGTTGGACTGGTGCGGCCGATATTTGCCCATCTTGCATCTTGGTGGGATCACACGGAAGTTGCAAACAGAGCAGAAGCATACCGCGCGAATCTGGTATGGAAGAGAGCACATTCTGCCCTGGATAACTGGAATCTACGCGCAAGGGTCCAGGCATTTGTTTGGCGGAGCGACTATCAGACTGCTACCAGGGCTTTGTACAATTGGGCTCGAGCAAAAGAGGTTATGAGAGCGCAGCAAAGCCAGGCAGCTTTCGCTATCGAGCGGTGCCAGGCTCCCGCCACTTTGAGCCGACTTAGCAACTTGGTCGACTTTATGAGCAAACTTGACTACTATGCATACCGAGCGCGGCTATTTATCATGGCATCAAAGTTTTTACGGGTGCTTGATCGTGCCCATGCGGTTAAAAGGGCCTCTCGAAAAGAAGAAATAAGGCAGCAGCTCAGGGTTCGGTATAAAGAGGTATCGTCTGCAAGGAAAAAACGACAGTTTCACTCTGCATTGAACAGATGGCGTTCTTCGGCCAATCGCCACCTCTTTATCGCCGCCGAAATGGAGGGCCATGTCGAAACACAACAGCAAACTTCAAAGCTGGATACAATTCAATCATGGCTAGTGGTCACAAGGCAACACCAGGAGCAGCGCGCTGCCAGCCAAAAACACGCTGTCCATTATGTACTTGGCAACTGGTGGGAGCTATCTGATCAATTGGTGCAACAAAACGCACAGAGCTGGCACATGTGGGTGCAGCGCAAGCAGCGACAAACTCTCAAGTCCTGGTCGATTTCCTCACTTCAAGGAGGTGGCCGAGCACATACGGCTGCAATGGTGCAGCAAAGACATGAAGCTGACAGACAAACACGGGCATTTCAACTTTGGCGACACTCGAGTCAAGGGATAGAAGCCACTCACGCTGAATCCAACTCCGCAACACCACACCGCCTGACTTTTAATGGCCGACGCTCCTGGCGAACACTATCGTCGAAGAAGCTGACTATCAAGCATGAAGCTAGGCCTCGGGAGTTGCACGGGCTCAACAGCCACACCACCAATGCTTTGGATACGCCTACTCGGTGGACCGGGAAGCCTCTCGTAATTCCAAGCACACGAACCAAACCTATGCCCCCTGTGAGAGAAGTGGATGAGCAGTCTGCAACTGCCTCCAATCTAAGTGACGAAGCTGAAGTTGGCTATGACGTGGCAACAGTTGCAAAACATTCACGTCAAGGTTTCCACCGCAGTCTAGTCTTGCGAGCTGGCAAACTAGCTTCTACCACGCCACAGGCACCGGTACCTAAAAATCTGCACCAAAGCCTTCCGGTGCGAAATCCCGCCTTTCGAAAGTCAACGATCTCTAACTTTTCGGAACAGACTTCCCAACCAAAGGGATCCATGGTCAAGCAAGCAGAGGCCGGCGAAAGACAAGTTAAGCAACCACCAGGTTATGTTGACTCTGCAATCCAAACTGGCTCGTCGGTCAGACCTGGGTCACTACATCACGGACTTCCGGTGTTGAATTTGCGCGGCTCCGTGGCCGGCCCCGCGACGCCGAGTAGGCAGTCGATAGGGAACATTTCAAGGGACGAACCTAAGACCGAATATCCTAAATGGACCGGTTTGGTCAAAACCGCACCACAACTCTCACGATTTGCTGGACAAGCGCGTGGTAGTTAACCCCTACTACAGAGGGCTATGCCGGAGACACCTTGTTTCTTACACCTCTGAATGTACTGAAGACCACGGCGGATTATAAATCTTGGCGCACCTGGAATCGAGACTTGGATATTGTTGTTCAGACGCCCCGTACACACACATCTTTGATTCTCATCTACCTGGCATTGTTGCTCGAAGTACATGTTTCGGCGTCGGGAGTTCTCACTTGTTGTATTGTGATGATAGCGAATGAAGAAAAACCCAAGTTTTCTGCACCTTGTCATTAAATAGACATAGCCCCATTTGCAACAATGCCCCGATGGAACTAACGGTGTTGGAGGTGGCCGGTAAAGACTTCCGATGTTACTGTGGCCGCCTAATGATAGGCAGCCCCACATAACATGTGAGCTTTCCCCATGCGTGGGACGAGAACAACTGGATCATAGCTTGAACTTCATAACTTACTCATCCGCACTCATCCGCACCGATGAACTGCGCAGTGGCCATAAATAGCGCAAATGGTTATATCCAGAAGCAACTGGTAGTATGAGCGCTGTTTTACCAGGCAAGCCGCAGCCTAGGCTTCAAGGCCTTGCTAGTGGCTCCTGGGCTAACAGGCACATCAACGTGAGCTCTCGATTCCCCTGTGGTAGCCTGGCTAACCAGTTTGTTGCAACGCCGTAGGCTTATATCACTGGAAGCGCGCTGACTATCTTGGACGATCCGCAAAAAGTCATACAGACCGTTTATGACGACGACGACGACGAGCTGGAAGCTATCGCTTTCGATGATGGGAGTGGCAAGATCGCTGTCTGTACCACCAACTCAATTCGCGTGTATCGGCCGTGTGCCCAACCGGAAGATCCATTGAAAGTTAGGATAAATACAAATTAGAGTATCTCATACAAGACTTGACTAACATTAGCCTAGTGGGCGCTCGAGGCGTCCTTCGAAACACCCCAAGCCGCCGCGGGCGAGTCGTTCGCATTATCATGGGGCCGAGAGGAGGAACTCCTCGCTGCATCATCTTCGTTAGCGCTATATTCCACGAAATCGGAAATCCGATGCTCATGGCAGAAACCACTTCCAAGTCGAGCCAAGGTGGCAACTCTTTCGTACGACTCAGCCTACATCGTATCCGTATCCGACCACGATAAATTGCCAAAAGTATGGCGTCGTTTAGCATACGGTCGAGACGAAATTCGATTTGACCACTCATATCTTCCACACCCAGGTGTGGTCACTACGGTGCGCTGGCGTAAGCCTCTCCATGTTGACCAATCTGCGACCAACGTTCTCTATACAATGTGTCTGGATGGTCTGCTACGTGTTTGGACACCATCAGAGACCACAGATGGCCAACACTGGCAGCTATGGGGATCTGTCGATGTAAATGGGCTCTGTGTGGAGCCACAAACGGATCTATCTAGCTGGATTGTCTGTATCATTGACGGACGAGAGTTCATGCCCTGTGTGGAGCATCTAGTTCGAGTCCGACTCTCTGATGATCCCACCACGGACGAAGTAGCTATGGAACACCTTGTTGCCATTGCAAATAAGACACCAGAAATATGTCTAGCAATCAACCGCGACGGCACAATGTTGGCGTGGGCCTTTGACAATGTTGGCCATAATAACCCTGAGGGGGATCGCGTGTTCAACATTGCTCAGGTCAGGTCGCCGGTCTTCGAGACGTTAGGGGGCTTCAGAACTACCTCAGATGCGCACCATACCGAGGTGCAGTCATACTTCGATCAGAAAACCGGTAAACTAGCACTTCTCGTGCACTCGTTTGATGGAAAGATCGGCGTGTTCCATAGCGATGTCGCAAACTTATTCAGTCCTACAACAAACGATCAGCGAATATCCCTTCAATCCGTTTGGTCTGGGCATTCATCCGCTATTACTAAGATCAATCGCAACTTCAGCGGGCGTGCCGTCGTATCACGAACGAAGACAGGAGAGTGTATTGTCTGGAATCACCCAGAGCATCGCGGTGCTCAAAGCATTGGCCTGAGTCGGACGAGCGTCATCACATATGCCGGACTTGTTCACAGGGTTTGCGTCCTGCGCAAGGGCAGGTTCGTCATTTTTCTTGGCGCAGACAGCGTATCTCTCTGGGATTGCCGGCCAGGTAGAGCTCGTATGCTTGCCAAGTGTTCAGCCCAGTGGAACGGAAAACCACTTTGTCTGATTGCCCTGCCGCGCCCGGAACCCGGCGAAAGAACGAAGGCCCACATCTCTATGATAACATCCGAACGCAATGGAATTGTTTGGGAAGTTACATTACCGGAGTATGCCACTGGGGCCTCTGAAATAGGTAATGGCCGTATTAACGAGTTCTGTCGGTTTAAACTGGATGTTGCTGAGGGGCTCAAATACGTACTTCCTGTTGACCCTGCTGGAAAAACGCCTGTTGCATCAGGTTTCTTGGATGTCTTTGCCCGAGATGTAGCCATCTCTTACACCAGAGGCGGCTGTGTTAACTTCTGGACGGCAAGAGTGGATTTAGAGAAATATCGAGTTGATTGGCTTTCAACCTGTTGCACAGAAACTGGAATGGAAGAACCGGCACTGGCAAGCGGAAGTACTCTGAAAAAAGCCGCATTGGTAAATTCTTCACGCTCTCAGCTGACAATTTGGGACATTGGTGGCTCTCGCTTGGAATTTGAAGAAGACTACGATACCTGCAACATTATCCAGGACCTGGATTGGACCTCAACGCCGGATGGACAATCAATACTGGCTGTTGGATTTCCCTACAGGGTTATCCTGCTTTCCCAAATGCGTTTTGACTACCTGAACAAGGGACCAGCATGGGCACAAATCCGCGAAATAAGCATACGAGAGCTGACTCCTCACCCTATCGGAGACTCGACGTGGCTGGGCGACGGCCATCTTGTTATTGGTGCTGGTAATCAATTGTTTGTTCAGGATCGCCTTGTCAGTAGCACCCACGCCAATACTCTGGACATTCGTCTACCGCAGCGGCGCGATGGCTCGTGGGATATATTTGAGGCTGTTCAGCGATTCAATGGCCCCCTTCCTATCTTCCACCCTCAATTCCTCAGTCAGTGTGTTCTATCAGGAAAGGGTGTCCTTGTCGGACGAATTCTCAAGGCGCTGTATAAAACTTTGAAATATCTTGTACCGGGAGAGCCGGTCGATGACTATGTGGGACTACCTGCAACTGATATATTTGCAGCGACAGTAGGTTAATCCCCCAGACGGGTTTAGGCATGAGCTAATAGCGGAAGCATACGACGGCACCCCCTTTTAAGAAAGAAGTGCAATATCTCCACTCCGAAGGTGATGAGGATGACGACGAAGAGGAGCCGTTTCAAGAGACCACGGCTGCCTCGATCAACGAAATACTGAAGAAAGTCCGCCTTCCACAACTCTCTGGACATGAACAAATTCAACTCATGGATATGATCGAGTGCGCTGCATTCGTTGAAAGGCACCGCCGATCGATGGATGAGAATGGTGCCCGTTTTATGTTGTTTTTCCGCCAACACGCACTTCGGAAGGGTCGAACCAGTGAGATCCAGCTGTCCTGGAGAGAAATTAACTGGGCATACCACTCTACTACCCAAGACATCCTTGTCGATTTTGTTTCACGGCAGACACATGGCCCTATGCTCTGGAAGCAAGCGCGGGAAAGCGGTATCTTTATGTGGATAACAGACGTGTCTGCCTTGCGAGCGCAGTTTGAGATCGTGGCAAGAAACGAATATACTAATGACGAAATCAAGAGCCCTGTCGACTGCAGCTTATTTTACCTGGCTTTGAAGAAGAAAACTGTGCTCCAAGGCCTCTGGCGCATGGCAGCTGGCAATAAGGAGCAAGCAGCGACACAACGCCTGCTTATGAACAACTTTGAAGAGGACAAGTGGAAGACTGTAGCCCAGAAGAACGCATATGCGCTGTTAGGCAAACGTCGTTTCCGTAAGTTGGCTCATTCCGTGACCTATCATGCCGCTAACGTAGCAGAATACGCCGCGGCCTTCTTCCTCCTTGCTGGTAGACTGGGCGATGCTGTTGAAGTCTGCCTCCGCCAATTGAAGGACATACAGTTAGCCATCGCCGTCGCTCGTGTTTACGAGGGCGAGAGCGGTCCCGTCTTGCGCAAGTTGCTACAAGACGAGGTGTTACCGCTGGCGGCCCAGGAAGGCGATAGGTGGTTAGCCTCATGGGCTTTCTGGATGCTGGGGCGAAAGGACATGGCTGTACGGGCACTGATAGTATGTTCCTTTGCGCCAGGTCTTGTTCACCACTAACACTTTAATACAGACACCGGTCTACACTTTGTTGGAGACTCCAAGCTCGCCAGATTTTCGATCCCGGCTATTCTTGACGGATGACCCGGCATTAGTGGTGCTGTATGGACAGTTGCGCCACCAAAGCCTACAAACTTTACGTGGTGCTTCGAAAGTGAACCCAAGGGTAGAGTGGGAGTTTGTTCTGCATAGTGCAAAAATATACGATCGCATGGGGTGCGATCTTCTTGGCTTGGATCTAGGTGAGAGAAACATAGCAATAATACATGGTGAATGCAGGCTTACGCAGAGAGACAGTGAGGAACTGGGAATTCCAGCAACCATCCTCGGCTGGAATAGGCGGAGAGATCAATCCACTGAAGTTGCTGCGG
>LUFD01000914.1:9717-50074 GCA_003025255.1 Cordyceps pruinosa | reverse complement strand
CCCTGCCACTAGTCCATCTGCAAACAGGTGTGGCGGGTTCGAAGGAGCGAAGCTCCAAAAATGAAGCGTCAGCCCCTACCACGTTTGAGGAACCCGATGCAGGCTCGCTGCTGGATAGCTTTGGGTTATGAGTAGTGAAATAAGGACATGCTGATTGTGTCGCCGCTCGCACAAGATATCGCGACCGAAATCTTGATAGCCTATGTACCACATGACTATTTGCTCGCGTCTTTCAATATAATAATACCAATAGAAAAAGCTATGCCACCACACACCTGCAACATTCCTTCCCTGTATCTTGATTGATTGGATGACTAGCGCGGCCCTTTCCTTTAGCATCGTTGCTCAAGTCGCACCGGGTACAACAGCCCGAGCCTTCACTTTTCATGACTAATTGCGGGGGAGCTTTCCCCAGCAACAACCTCAACAGACTACCGACTGTAGCTCCAGCATCAACTGGCGCGAGAATAGGGTTAACCAACCATTAAAAACGTGAAGAAGACGATGACTCCTAGGATAAACGGGCAGAATTTTACTCTCCGTGCAGTCATCGCCGGGTTAGCCATTGGCACAGTTATTTGTGCTGCAAACGTTTACTTCGGGCTTCAGACAGGATGGGTCTCCATTATGTCTATGCCCGCCAGCCTCATGGGATTTGGCATCTTTCGCCTGCTAAGAACTCACCTCGAGCTGCCGTTTTCACCCACAGAGAATGTTTTCGTTCAAAGCGTTGCCTGTGGTATGGCAATCATGCCACTCGGTTGCGGATTCGTTGGCGTGGTACGTATCAAATACACTGCTTCTGGCCCGCTACAAGCCCCGGTCAGCCCAATTCTCTCGGTTTCTGACTCATTTCAAGATACCTGCTATGAACTACCTCCTCTCTCCGGACGAAAGAGGGCCGCTGAGTCTAAGCCTATGGCAGCTTGTGGTCTGGTCTCTTGGCCTCTGTTACTTCGGTGTCGTTTTTGCGGTCCCTCTGTAGGTGCACGTTGCCATGGTCTGGCTTCTTGTCACAAGGAAACATTCACTAATAGTTGGCAGGCGTAAGCAAGTCATTATCAGGGAGCGCTTGCGATTCCCAAGTGGTTTTAGCACTGCCGTGCTCATCTCTGTGCTTCATGGACAGGGAACACAGTCCAAGCAAGCACTGGACAAGGCATCAAAGGGCGGCTTTGCCAGTCTTGTTCCGCAAGAGAACGATCATTATGCGCCGCAAGAAGAAGGTGATGATGCTTCTCTGGCGGATGAGCCGCCCAGAGCCAGTGCTGATTCTCACTGGGCGGCAAATCTGCGGCTTTTGCTTCTCTGCTTTATCATATCCGGCCTTGCCACTATCCTGACATACTTTTTCCCCATTCTGCGAAACATACCTATTTTTGGAACTGTAGCAGCCCAGACATGGCTATGGACGCTAAATCCTAGTCTCGCATACGTTGGCCAGGGTATTATCATGGGAACGGAGACAACCATGCACATGACACTGGGCGCAATAATTGGATGGGCCATTCTAAGTCCTCTAGCGAAATATAGAGGCTGGGCACCAGGTCCAGTCGAGGACTGGGAAAACGGGAGCAAGGGTTGGATCGTCTGGATCTCCTTGGCGATCATGCTCGTGGACGCCGTCGTCAGCCTCGGCTATGTCGCCGCCAGGTCACTATTTGTGGGGGATTGCAATCCATCTTTTCGAGAGTTTCTTGATCTCACCCGCTCAACGTCTCTAGGGAAATTCTTACCAGGTCGTACGGCTCGCTATAATCTATTGCAGAGACGAGACGACGATGACGACTCCACCGATGATGAGGATAATGTACCTGAACAGCACGCAGGGCAAGACGATGAGGACGCTCCAGAGCATCAGCGTATCAGCAACAAGATCGTTGTAATTGGTTTGTTGCTTTCGATAATTCTCTGCGTCATTACCATACACACTGTTTTTGGAGACCTTGTGCCCTTGTATGCCACCGTAATTGCGGTTTTCATGGCTTTGATTCTGAGCATTATGGGTGTCAGAGCTCTCGGTGAAACCGATTTGAACCCCGTGTCTGGCATTAGCAAATTGGCACAGCTTTTCTTTGCGCTCATCATCCCACAGTCAAACAAGTCAAGCGTGCTCATCAATCTCGTGGCTGGAGCAGTGGTAAGTGAGCCCTCTAATGAGCGTGTGTGCAATTTCTGCCGGCGACGGGCTAATTCGTTTCATCATTCAGTCTGAAGCGGTAAGAAACTTCATTCAATCACTGAAGGGATAATCAAAAGGCTCACTTCTCTTTCTCTTTTGAATAGGGTGCTCTCCAGGCTGGAGATTTGATGCAAGATTTAAAAACCGGCCACCTTCTTGGCGCATCTCCAAAAGCGCAATTCTGGGGACAAATGATAGGAGCAACGGTTGGGGCAGTTCTAAGCGCTTTTATCTACCGTCTCTATACGCGGTAAACATTCACATGACGCTGTACGGTTTCCTCTCAAATACTAACACTTCTCAGAGTATACGAGATTCCGGGCGACCTCTTCCAAGTTCCAACCGCATATGTCTGGATATTTACTGCGCGTCTAGTTACAGGCCAAGGCTTACCTCCCAGGGCTAAAGAATGGGCGATCGCAGCTGGCGTACTTTTCGCCTGCACCACTGTTCTAAGAACTGTTGCTGTCGGCAAATCTTGGCGCTCGTGGATACCAGGAGGAATTGCTGTTGCCGTTGGTAAGCTGAATTGTAGCCCAGCATGTGCTCCTTCTAATTTGTGCCTCCACTACTACCTAGGCATGTACAACGTGCCCTCCTTTACCCTCGCTAGGGCTGCTGGTGGTGTACTTGCCTGGGTCTGGCTGCACCTATTGAAGCGTTCCAGCACACCACTGATCATTCTTGCCTCTGTAAGCACTGTTGGCTTTTCGTAGTGGCCCATTACTAACAGCTGTAGGGATTTATACTTGGCGAGGGTTTCTTGAGCATCGCAAATCTGATAATGGAAGGACTATCAGTTCCCCATTTTTAATAAACCATACCGAATCTACCTCGATTTATTTCAGTTTCCAAGTTCTAGACCTCTCCTCCTGCCCTTCTTCAGCCCATGTCAGCTGAATATCGAGGGCTCTAGCGTTTTCCTCCAAGGCAGAAAAGATGATTTGGCCACCAAGTTTCGGCCGCGAGGCTTTCAGAGATGTTGGTGGTTGGAGCAAGAGGCCCTGTTTCCAATGTGTTTCCTTCCCGCAGGGCCCAGTGGTGAAAGCCACATAGCCGGGTTTCTGTTTCACGAAATTGTCCGGTGTCGTTTCAGGTGGTGGTGGTCCATCGGCCCGAGAGTTCACGAAAAAGTTATCGAACCAAATCAAAAACCCATCCAATGAATCAACATCGCTCGTTATTTCGGATTCCCAGTTCGTGGTGAAAAACAAATCTTCCGGTTTCACAGTGTGAAGATCGAGAGTTTTGAATGGGTAGGGCTTCCCACAAATTGCAGCAGGCGGCATTATGAGAATTCTAGCCTCCTCGTAGATGGATTCTTGCATAGCCTTCATGTCAAACCCGTAGACATCTCTCCAGAAGGATACTGTATCCGTGACATACTCTGAATCGCGAACTGGTGCCACCCAAATAGTAGCAGAGCTAGGCACAAGGAGGCCATCTGGTCGGAGGTATTTTTCACGAGCATACAAAACACTAGGAAGCATAGCCTCGTAGAGCAAGCAGTAGCCCATCCACTCACTGACAATAACGTCGACTTGATCGACAGGGAGCTTGACATCCTCGATAGCGCCACGAAGACAGGTAATGGTTCCTGCTAGCCCGTTGTTGAATACGTTCTCTCGGGCTTTGTCGATGATGTCCGACTTGTCGACTGCGATCACCTGCGCAGCGCCGGCCTTGGCACAGAACATACTCAAGATGCCTACGTGTGTTAGTTGTGATGTCCTGCGAATGAGACATTCTCTTTCTCTTGCTTACCAGTACCGCATCCAATATCGAGAACTATTTTCCCCTGAAATAATTGCTTGTTCTCATAGATGAAGTCCCGGTATGCATCGGTGCGGACCTCGTCCTTCAGCATAGTTTCGTGGATCTCTACTTCAGTGTCAGCGGGTTTCCAGACTCTCGATATAACATCATTTACCATTGTACGCATACGACTCAAAGTAGTAGTCGGATGGGTCCTTTTTCTTCTCGATTGCCGCGTTTCCAACCTCGTTTTCATCACCCCAACGCTTGTCTAGTGTCTCCTTTACGGCAAGTCGGTAACTACTAAATCGCTCTTCGACTGCGGCCAATTCAGCCTCAAGCTCTTTGATTCTAGATTCCACGGGCAATCCTTGTTCGGGTGAGCCGGTTGCGGAATTCTCAAGGTTCTCGCTTAGAATCTCGTCCAATGAGAAGAGCAGGGCGTCATTTTCAAGTACTGGTTTAAGGTACTTGTCGTCGGCGATATCTGCGGCCGAGATAGCCGTGGGAAGGGTCTTCTTCTCTTCCTTGCAAGCCCTAATAAAATTTATCAGCTTTATGATGTCGTGGAACTCGAGTCCGAGGCGTTGCACGGTAGCGACGAGGTCGAATGCGTGCTGAGTCTTGCAGTGGGTGAGTAGCTGTTCAATGCTGGAGAAAGTCTCCGCGCCGAACAGGGAAACAAAGATGATTTCCTCCTCATCGGGCTCTACATCCAGCCAGTCGGCTGCGTCCGAGTTTTCGGAAACGCTGGAAACGGACATTTTTATCGACCTTTCTGTTTCTTAAGCGACAAAGATACAATGCAGAGGTGAGATACTGTTTTCTCGCGGGCCCACAGATGTTGTTAAATTCGTCACTCCACTTTCCAATTTTTGCAAGGCTCGGTAGTCACACACAAACTTTTAACAGATGTTACTCAGAAGATAGGTACGGTGGAATCCCGCTGCAGCAGGAAATAGTTGTCCGGTTTATTAAAGAAGTGGCCGGCCCTAGTCCACATCATCGTCACTTTCATCTTCCTCACCATCCGATACTGATTCGCCGAGTTCGCGCAGGCGTTTCTGTAGATGTACAAGAAAACATGTTAGTTTTGCTCGCATTACAGATAGCTTCGTGACATCATACCTTTTGCTTTGCCACTTGATCTTCAAGATCCGTAAACACTATTAGCAGATCGTCAAGTTCAGACTGAACGCTCTCCTTCTCCTTTTTGCTCGTAGCTAGCGCGGATTCGATCTGTAGTGGTATTAGCATTGCAGGCTTTCGACGTAGAGATAGATGCCATGCCTCAGTGGTAGCTTTGCGTGCGTCATCTGCTTCGCGTCTGGCTTCTTCAAGCTGTTCCTCAAGTTCCTCGATGTTTTTTCGCAACTCCCCCAGCGTCACCATTTGCGATGCTCTCAAGGAGTGAAGTTCATCCCGTAGTTCGTCGGTTTCGCGAGACTTAGCTTGCGACTCATTTTTTTGGTTCTGCAAGTCTCTCTCCCGCTCATTATTGGCCTACAACATTAGTCTGTGGAGTGAGTGATTGCGCTCCGCTGCCGAGAAAGCTTACCTTTTGCAGAGACGCTTCTAAGCTCCTCACTGTTGCGCGAAGGTCGACAATCTCTCCGTCTTTACGCCTCTTCAGATGCTCTGCCTCAGTTTGGGCGATTTTCTTCGCTGCTGTTAACTGTTGTTCCAGGGCTGAATCCTTCGCAGCGACAGCTGCCTTCATGGACACAAGATTCTTCTCGTATTCCGCTTCCTTCGTTATCAACGCGGATTTAACAGCTGCAATCTGCTTCTGGCTTTCGGCATCTTTTCCGGAATGCACGCTCTGCAATTTCCTATTCATCATTTAGACTCATGTTGTCCCAAGCAGTGCTGCGAACAAACCTGATTTCTGCTTCATGAAACCTCTGAAGCCCTTCCTGGGTAGCTTTAGCGACTGCTATTTCTCGCTTAGCTTCCTCTTGAGCCTCTAGCAGCTCCTTGTTTGCTTCTTCCTTAAAGCGGCGGTGCTCCCTTTGCTCTTGGCCGAGTCGGGATGCTTGGGACTCAAGGGTTATCTTCGCCTCCTCGATCGCCCTATCCCTCTCTTGAATTTGCTCGCGCAGAGAATCCACCAGATCTCTGGAGATTCCCTTCTGAACGCCGTTGGTGATGACAGATATTTCAAGTTCTGGACTTCTGTCGATGGCTCTCGCAATACGATTGTAGTTGTCTTTAAAAAAGTTGACAAATACAGCGTCGAAATATACATCCGCTATGCCGCCGAGCACCAACGGATCTCTCCTTTGCGGTATTGTTTCGAAGTTTCGTAGCAATGGGTGTGAGCGCAGTTTGAGGAGTCGATCCAGGTATTGCTCTCGATCTAGCCGAGTCGTCAGGATGGAATGCAATGTCGTCCTAGGCACAGGCGAATCCTTGGTAGAAAATTCATAAGCGATACCCAGGAGCATAGCACAGAGCCCCTGGACTAGCTCGCTCCCCTCAATGATAGGTTGTGAGATTGCTTGAATCAGGCTTTGAACATTGCTTCCCTCGGAGAGGAAGTCGTTGACCGCATCCAAATCCTCGAACAACCAAATCGCCAGAAGCATCAAGTAGCCAACAGATATGCGAGCATCATCACCTCGTCGAATACCCGTTAGGAGATGAGCCGTAACGGTCTGGATACTTGTCACCAGCTCCTCATCCTCAGCAGCATCGCCCTCAGTAAGAGACAGGGCTTTCGCTTTCGCCGCAGAATTATCGTACAGCAAGTGAAATGTAATGACTGAAGCAAACCATTGGTGGTAAGGGTCGCTCCCCGACTGTTCAGCGGAAGGCGCCAACAAAACCGTCAACGCATTAGTTGCCTCCTCGCCACCCGTCAGGTAGCCTTCAATAGCTCTGGCCAAAAAGTGCAGTCGAACATTCAGATGATTGGAGAAGTAAGCTTTCAGACATTCGCAAGCCGCATAGCGCACGTTGAAAGCTGCGCCGTCTTGCAGATTTAGGATAATATCAAGTAGTCCATCGATGACGTACACCTGTGAATGGCCTCCAAGTTCACTGGGAGAGACGGGGCTATTCGCTACCCGCAAGACACTTAGTTGGGCAAAGCTCTCCTGCAACGCCGCAGCGTCACGAATCATATCACCGCACGCAATCAAAGCCTTACAGAGTGTGTTAGCCGCGCAAGATGCCACCTCAACTGCTTCAATATAGTGCTTTTCCCACTAACCTCAGCTCGTATCTCCAATTGAATATCTTGGTTGAATGCCAAACTAAGAACGTCGGCGCAGAGTCCGTGTTTCCAGAGCAGCTTCTGGTTATGCGAGACGCCAGCAGAGCCGGGTGTAAGAAGTAGCCGCAGAATTGCTAGAAACGCGTATAAATTCCTATTTCTTTGGGACTGTGCCCAAATTGCCACATCCTCACCATCCCCGGGTTGCAAAACACTGCGCAGTAGTTCCGCCAGCTTCTTCATACATCCAGATTCACGAAATAGCGTCTGGTTTGAGGCATTGCGCCGCAGCAGGTTCGCCAACAGAATGAGACAATCTTCCACAGTTCGTCCTCCTTCTGACAACGAACCATCGGACTCAATTATGGCAAATATCTTCTCGAACGTATTTTCAAAGGCGACTAGTTTCTGAATGTCGACCGAGGCTGGTGTTAAGCCGGTAAGAAGCGTTATGCCTTCATTTCGAATGGCATCACGTTGATCATCAAGAGTAGCAACCAAGCGGGATATTCCTAGCGGTGCAGTAAATACGCACTCTTCCGTTCGCTCGGTTCGGGCGGCGAGGATTGCTCCTAGAAGTTGCAGGGAGTAAAGGCGAGAATAGAAATCGGTCGTTTCGAGAAAGTCGAGAAGCAAGGTGACATTCTGCTGGCGCTGTGTGAACTCGTCAGCAAGCCACAATACAACCTCATCAGAGGCCTCAGGGCTATCTTCGTTGGGGGTGAAGAGCATAAGGAGCGTCTCTAGCACGACTTTCACTGTGTCAACATCCTCCCCGTCCTTCGCCAGGCTTCCAATGAGCCCCCTCAAGGCACCGGACGATACAGTGGCTGGAAAATCTTTGGCAAAACTTCGTAGCCCCAGAATTGCCGCTCGACGATCCTCCAACAGAGTAGCAGAGCTCAATCGGCCGCTTAGGACAGAGATGGTCTCCGTGGCGGACTGCTTGGCCGGCGCTGTTGCGATTGAGAACATAGCGTCAGGTGTGCTATTACTTCTGCTGTTATTGTGTTTTCCGTGCCATTGGTTATACCGGTCGATGATAACAATTCTCTCAGTGCGACAGTGTCGGCGGTGGAGAATCTTGCTCTCCTGAGATGCGAGACGAAGGTGCCGTTGTCCTCAACAGCAACTAACTGCTACCTACATACGACATACCGTGGAGCTTGTCCCACCCAGCTCTAGAAGAACTCAGAAACTGCCCTGGACGCACCCGATATAATATTACAGATTTCACTACCATGATCTCTCAGAAAAATATAAGCTTTGATATATATGTCTTTTCTAATTCTTACAATACGAAAAAACTCCTGATCACTTTTGAAGTAGTTTCGCTACACTGTCTGGTAGTTCGGGGACGTCGCGCGTTACATAAGCAAGCTGCCCACCTATCTTATCTTATCAAGCCATAGCAGTTTCTGAGTTCTCACGTAGTGACCAAGTCTTCACGCGCGCGCAACTAACATCTGCGCTAGGGGAAGGAACATCCAGGCCGACAATTTTCTACCATACAACTCATGGTCGTCATCTTTTGTTGTCGATAAGAACATTAGATAGCTCCTGGTAGAGACCGCTACACCTCGAACAATCGATCATCGCTACGCCTATTCAATCTGGGTTTACCAGCCGCGCCATTAGCATTTTCCTATTGCCAGAAAGCGATATCGACGATCAAAATGGGTATCCCAGCTGCTTTCCGATGGCTGTCGAACAAGTATCCGAAGATTATATCGCCTGTTGTGGAGGATCGGCCGGTTATCATGGATGATGGTACCGAAATACCTGTCGACATTACTCGTGCAAATCCAAATGGCGAAGAACTGGACAATCTTTACCTTGATATGAACGGTATTGTACATCCATGCGCGCATCCGGATGACAAACCAGCCCCCGAGGATGAAGAAGAAATGATGCTTGAAATCTTCAAATACACCAACCGGGTGGTCAACATGGTTCGGCCACGAAAGATCCTCATGATAGCAGTTGGTTCGTTTCGTCATACACTGTTCATTGCCACTCTCTCCGTATTGTTACTAATGTCTCATTAGATGGTGTTGCGCCCCGCGCCAAGATGAATCAGCAACGCTCGAGACGATTCCGATCGGCACAAGAAGCGAAAGACAAGGAAAATGACAAACAAGAGCTGATCAAACTGCTCAAACAACAAAATGGGGGTAATCTTGCTGCTGAAAGCGCAGAAGCCGTTGCAAAAAAAGCATTTGACAACAATTCGATCACGCCTGGCACGCCCTTTATGGATATCTTGGCAAGCAGTCTGCGCTATTGGTGCCAGTACAAACTGAATACAGATCCGGGCTGGGCAAAGCTGAAAGTCATCATCTCAGATGCCACTGTACCAGGCGAGGGTGAGCATAAAATCATGAATTTTGTCAGATCCCAGCGAGCTAGTTGTGATTATGACCCGAACACTCGACATGTCATTTATGGCCTAGACGCTGATTTGATCATGCTGGGACTTGCAACTCATGAACCCCATTTTCGCGTTCTGCGTGAGGACGTTTTCTTTCAGGACAGCAAAGCGAGAACCTGCAAGCTTTGCGGTCAGAGAGGTCACGATGCGCAAAACTGCAAAGGCGAATTAAAAGAGAAGACTGGCGAGTTCGACGAGAAAGACAAGCCAGTGACATTAAAACCGTTCATTTGGCTGCACGTCTCAGTATTAAGAGAATACTTGGCTGCTGAGCTTGCCATACCTGATCTTCCTTTCCGTTTTGATCTCGAACGAGTTATCGATGACTGGATCTTCATGTGTTGCTTTGTTGGAAACGACTTTCTGCCTCATTTACCGGCATTGGAAATTCGTGAACATGGCATTGATACGCTTACAGCTATCTGGAAACGTAATCTACCCGCACTTGGTGGTTATATCACAAAAGATGGTCACATTGACTTGGAACGAGCTCAGTGCATCCTGGACGGTCTCGCAGTGCAGGAAGATGCTATTTTCAAGAAGAGAAAGGAGCAAGAAGACCGACGTGAAGCGAACGCAAAACGTCGTCGCCTTCAAACTAATGGCACGACCGGACGGGACAGCCGTAATAATGGAAGGGGCCTCAAAAGCGGACACGAAGATCCGTCACGCGGACTTACTCTGCACCCCATTGGATCAATGCCCACAGCACCCTTGAAAGCAATTACTCATGACATGATTGTCAATCGAACGAGCACCAGCGACGCAAATGTTGCCAACAAGAGCGCAGCCAGCGTTCTCAAAGAGCGCTTAAAGGCGGGTCGAGGGTCCCAGGATCCCGAAGCCATTCCGAATGTTTCAGCAGAAGTCTCATCACCTTCAACATCGGGAAAACGCAAACATTCTGCCCTCGAGGGAGTTGCGGATTCTACTCCAAATGATTCCCAGGGCACCACCACTCCGGCCGATAATTCTGAGATCCCAGCTGACCCGGTTAGGCTATGGGAGGATGGATACGCTGATCGCTACTACCAACTCAAATTTCACCGAGATCCTAGCGACGTATCATTCCGCAGGCAGGTTGCTCATGCATATGTGGAGGGATTAGCATGGGTCTTGCAGTATTACTTTCAAGGCTGCCCGTCTTGGGAGTGGTATTACCCATATCACTATGCACCATTCGCAGCTGATTTCAAAGACATATCAGAAGCCAATGTCACATTCGAGAAAGGCGTTATTTCCCGACCATTCGAGCAACTCATGAGCGTTCTGCCTGCCGCGTCGCGCGATAACTTGCCGGAAATATTTCATAGTCTGATGACTGACCAGGATAGTGAGATTATTGACTTCTACCCAGAAGAGTTTGAGGTTGATTTAAATGGGAAGAAAATGGCGTGGCAGGGAGTTGCGTTGCTGCCCTTTATTGAGATGGAACGCCTGCTAGCAGCTGTGCAGAAGAGATATCCACTGCTTAGCGATGAAGACCGCAAACGCAACGGCGTTGGAAGGGATGTTCTCCTGCTGTCTGATAGCCACGAGAGCATTTATGACGAGATCCTAACGAACTTCTATTCCAAGAAGCAGGGCTCTGCGCAATTCAAGCTCAATCCTAAGACAAGCGATGGACTTTCTGGCTATGTGGAAAAGCAGGGAGAGTATATGCCGCATGGCACTTTGCACTACCCCCTTGAACGCAAGTCCATGCCAGATGTCGACTATGATCGCTCTGTGAGGTACGTAATGGAACACAGCATGAAGAAACGTTCAGCTAACAACAACAGCGTTAACTACGACATGCCAAAAATGACACAGGATCATAAGTCAATGCTCTTACGTGGAGTGAGAATGCCAACTCCGGCACTGACGCGAAGTGATGTCGAGGTTTTGAGAGGCAGGTCATCGAGAGGTGGGTATGGCGGCGGCAACCGAGGAGGTCGCCATGATGTTGGTGGACATCACCAGTTCAGGCAGAACGGAAGGGGTAGAGGGCAAGACTTTGGCCATGGCCAACCCCAGCCAAACTATTACAGGCAAGGAGATTCGCGCCCTCCTCCCCACCAGCACTTTCAGGGATACAGTGGCTGGCGGCCGCCGCATCCGGGCTCTTCTGGGTTCGGAAGAGGCATTCCACCACCACCACCACCCGCAGCCCATCAACAAGGTTGGGGCTCCCAGAGCTTTAATAGCGGTGGTTATAGCTACGGTTCTAATCAAAGCTACCCGCCGCGAGACGGTCAGCATTACCGTGGTAGCTGGCATGGTAACAAGTAACTCCAGTGGTGAATCATCAACAGACAATCAGTTACGACGGTGCTACCAAATGTACAATGTGACTGGCCTACAGTATTTTTTCTATTTTTAACAATGTTCTTTCTTCACACGGGCCATTGGTTGCAGCGTCCATTTATTACATTACCAACAGAATAGTCTGTCTGCTGTGTGATCAACCCAGCTTCCCAGGGGCAGCGGATATGATGTCTATTCTATATCTAAATCCAGTGCTCGTCACGTAGTTCTGCGTGTCGAGCAAAGGATCCTTGATACGGGTTAGGGCCGGAGGGACTCTCAAGCTCCGGCATATACCCAAGGGTGCATTCATCGAACGAAACCCAGGGCTGCGAAGAAAAGAAGCTATCATACCTCTCTTCTAGCGCATGCTCCAAGTTAACCACTTCGCCAGATGGGAAAAGAGTCTTCCACGGGTAGCGGCACGAGGCACCTTTGCAGTTCTTAAGCGTCAGGACCAGGGTATCAAGACGCTTGGTGAGCTGAGCAATATTGTATGGGCTATGCTGAGGTTGGGTGCCGTACAAGTTGAACATTTGGTAAGGGTCTCTCTGTACCCTCTGTCAGTAGCCGCACATACTAAGGTGCAACGCAGTGGGGTAACATACCTTCATGTTGTACAACTCGTGATCGCCATTGCACCACACGGTATACATAAACTCGTATTTCTCTGAGACAATCCGCAGGGTCTTGTACGTATTCTGACTGAAGCGGCCTCCTAGGTCGGCTGTGAGTGGCCAGTCAAAACCGGAAAAGTGATGCGTGTACATACTCAAGTTACCAAACGCAGTACCCTCAATAATGCCTTTTCCCCAGTACTCGATGCTTACATGCTCGGACTTGATCAAATCTGAGGTTTGATCCACGGATCTGACAGGGATGGGCAATCCGTCAAAGTCATCTCGGAGAGGTATGCCAGCCAACGCAAGGAAAGTCGGCGCAAGGTCAGTGTGTGAGGAGGGGAAGCTGACTGTCTTATTCTTGGACACCCCAGGGCCACGAATAATGAATGGAACGTTGACATCTTCTTCAATACCGCAGGTCTTACCGGCGGGTAGTCTGTGCTGTCCAAGATGGAAACCGTTGTCAGCGGTGTAGATGACGTAGGTGTTGGAAAGTATTTCGGGGTGGTCCCGGAAAACCCCAAAAATACGGTCAATTAGTTCATCAACGGCCTGCAGGGACTGCAGGCGCCTTCTCTGGAAGTTATCAAGATACTGAACTTGAGAATCGCTGAGCCTGGGAAGATCCCGAAAGTAACTTGCCGTTCCCGACTATTAAATCTGTCAGCGACCGACCCCCGGGCCTGCCATATACGGCAATGCATAGTACCTTGACAGGATTGAAATTCTTGTTTCTTGGAATTTGGGCATTCGGGAACAGATCCTGGTGGCGACTGGCCGGGACAGGTTCTCGGAAAGTATCGGTCAACTCAGAATGTGGCGCGATTGGGGCTACCCCGAGAAAGAAAGGCTTCTGAGCTTCAATTCCTTCTTTAAGAAATTCTAGAGATCTGTTCGCAATTAGATCGGTGGAATACTCTCCTGGGAAAGATTGCCAGTTCTTGTTGTCGAGGGTGAAGTAAGCATTGTTGTACACGTAAGTATTTGGGTCAAGTAGAACTGTAAGCTTTAGTCAATGAAGCCAAAATAGAAGTCGGTATCATCTCATTACAATCGGATCGATTCCATCCGCGAGGGGGCGGGCTCTGGTACGTTCTGATTCCAAACTTGTTCATAAGCTTTCCGGTATAGTAAGTGTTGTAGCCAGCGCCCTGGAGCCAAAGGGGGAGATAGTCGTCGTTCAGCCCTTGCGAGATGAACTTTGGGTATCCGCCTGCTTTTCCTTAGTTGCTGCTGTGTGCTGTCGGGATAGAATAATTCGTACCCCATGGCTAAGTACTTGTTAGCTGGGTATTGAGCTCTCCGTCTTAGCAGCTTAGAACCGAGCATACCGGCTCAACGTCAGTCACGTTGGTATTGTGTGCAGCCTTGCCGGTAAGGAGCGAAACCCTAGACGGGCAGCAAAGAGAAACGGTGCAGAAATGCTTGGAAAGTGTGGTTCCCTCATTTTTGAGGTGTTTCTTCACGGAGCTCATATAGTCAACCGAACCGAGTTGCTGATCCTGGTCATCAGTTATGATGAAGATAAAGTTGGGCTTGGAATCTTGGACTGCGTGCACGGCGAAGCTAAGGAGTAGTGCGGCCACGGATGTAGCCAACTTCATCGTGCCAGCTAGCAGTGCAATTTGCAATAAAGACCGCCAATGAGGGAGTTGGCCAGTTTAGCCACATCAATTGAGGAGAATAAATTGATACTTATATTTGCCGTTGCTGGGCAAACTTCAACATAGGCACCGACGCTGTTCGGAAAGTAAGAGTAAGCAGGGGGCACCGCCAGCAGAAATCAATCATTAGGCAATGAAGTGCTGCCCAGGGCAGGGGTTGCTCGTTTGGTCATCAGGGAGCTTGCACACTCCAATGATTCTGGAGCAGGTCGAGCAGATGTGGATTCTTCCCCCACACCACACCCGATATCCAAGCACTGGACGAAGCAAGCTCAGGAAGATTCCTTTTCGCAAGCCGTTGGTCACTTGCGGACGGTGCGAGGTAGTTGTCTTTGCGGCGGTATCTCTGTGTAGCCTCGAGAAGAAGATTAGGCAACAAGAAGACCCCTTGAATAACGTCAATATCACTCTGCTGTAGTTACTCGGTCCAGCGCAACGAGGTTCGGTGCGCACGGGCTGCTGGTTGCTCTCGATCCACATCCGCTACCTGGTAGGTATGACCTGATTCTGTAGGGAATGACGAAATATCTAGCGACTCCATACCGTGGGTAACTTTTACGTACAACCCTGGGGGAATTCACTTTAACCTCATTTCCAGAAGTAGGGCTGTCCCGACAGTGGATAAGGTAAACGCGGATAGAGACGATGGGGCAGGAACTATAAATGCAGGATATATCCGAAAACTGGCCTATGCAGGGCAGATTGCAACCTCCCAAATGACATGGTACAGAATATGCCAGCTGTGAAGGGCTATTCTTCGGTAGACTCGGTGATTCATCTTGCCCCCCTCTCCCTCGGTCCCTTAACAGCGTCACTCATCAGCAGCAGCCCCTTATATCGCTCTCATTTTGACTTCTTATATATCATTTATTTCACCCTTACGGCGAGGCTCGCGAGGCTCGCCTACTTCTAGTGAATCCCAAAGTAGCAATAAGTGTGTGAGGGTATGCTGGGGCAACAGTCTTCCACGTGCTGCTAACAACTGGGTTGAGAGTCGGAAGGTTTTGGGACTTGTGTTTCCTCTTGGGAGGATAGTACTGCGTGGAAATTCGATGTTCAGAGTTAGCTGGTTAATTTATGACTTTTTCACCATATACACCTTAGCTAAGTTTCGTAACTTGACACTACCAGTAGCCTTGGGTAAGGGTCGGCCGCCTGTCGACTCTCACAAGCGGCCGCTCCCAAACTTCCCCGCTTTCTCAAGGAGCCCGCGACCGACAGAGTGAGGAGAACAACATAGGCTGTAAGGTATCTGTGGTTGTACGGCATTTTCAATACGCCCAAGCCCTGTTGGTGGTATATATTCAGTTGGCTGGTTATGCCCTCGCCGGATAATCTGGAGCGAATAGCTGCCAAAGTCCTCGCAGATGCTGGGCTTGAGCTGTTGCACTCAGAACAACTTCAAGCTCTGTGGGCAGGTAATCGAGGGACAGCCGTTTCAGAGTCGCATTTTGCATGCTCGCAATCGCTAACTGTATTTTCTCTTTAGGCTACGGCTTCGTCTACGCTGTGGAAGCGAAACGCATATCTCCCACCGGTCTGGGTTCAAGCCCCATCGCGCCAGTTAGGTGCCCTCTGGGGACTGATGGCAAAATACGCCTTGTACTCAAAATCATCTGGCCTCCGGATACGACTAGTGATGAAGGCCATTTACGGAAGCTATTCAGCTATGAGGTGGAGCAATATTTCTACGAAGTAATTGCCCCTTCGTTGCCGCCAGGTGTGGCGGTGGCTACATGTTTAGCCTCGACTCGCGGCTTCGCTCCAGCAATATCTGGAGATATGACCAAGGTCACGGCAACCTTGATGACTGACCTGAGACTGCAGTTCCCCATAGCTGGTGAGGCGAGGGGTGTCTTGTCCGACGTGCAGGTGCACTCAGCAATCAGATGGCTGGCAGATTTCCATGGCAGTTCCTGGTCACTGCAGAATAAAGCCACGATGGATGGCCTTCTCTTGCCCCCCATGGCTGAGCTGGAGGCTAGGAGAACCGTTGGAAAATTGGCACCTAGGTCCATTTGGCTCAATGGCGGATACACCTACCTAGCTACAAGGCAGAGGGAATATGCTTCCCTGGCCAGCAGTCCTGACTATGAGTGGTCAGCACTATTCTGCAGGTCCGACGGAACAGCTTCCATTGCCGAAAAGGTCGCAACTTTTCTCACCCCCAAAGGCCGGGCATTCGAAACCTTTATACATGGTGATGTGAAATCTGAGAATTTATTTTCTACCGAATCGGGGGACAGCGTTGCCTTCTTTGATTTCCAATATGTCGGGTTGGGTTTTGGAGTCAGCGATCTGGCCAAGCTGTTTACTTGCTCTGTTCCGCTACAGATGCTCATGGATGGAAGCAAAAGCAACCGACTTCCTGGAAAAATCGACATGCAGCAAGGGGAGCTGGACCTTTTAACAAGGTATCACCAACAGCTCACTCGGCATGAGACAGTTGATGGTGCCAAGTATACCTTTTTGGACCTTAAACGTCATTGGGAGGCGGCACTAGTCGACTGGTGCCGCTTCCAGGCTTCCTGGGGGTTCTGGGGAAATACCCATTGGTTGCAAGGGCGTGTGCGGTCAATATTGTGTGACGACAGCTGGGTCGTGTGGCTAGATCATCAGGAGTAATACTCTCTAGATAAACATAGACTGGTAGGCAGCAGTATACCAGCTATCAACATTTGGCAGGTCATGTTACTAGCAGTCAACGAAGAAACGATTGTGCAGTGCAAACAGTGCAATGAGTTATTGTCTTGACTGTAGTGTATTGTAGTATTGGTCGTATGTACAATTGTCTCGTGTAAGTACAGAAACATTCCTCCCGTGTTTACCGCCCTGGTCGGATATCAAGCGTTCACCATGGCATAGTAGTCAATAGCTCGTGGTCCTGGTCGGGCATTGGGTGATGCATCACCCACAGTATGATCATATACGTTGGAGAGATGGTCCGCATCGTCCATTGTGATCTTGATCTTGGGGACAGAGTTGGGACGGAGAATCTCGGTCATGACTTGTGCCCATCGCCAAGGTTCCGCAGTGCCGCCGGGTTCGCTGTTGAAGTACTCCCATCCCATCACGCCGCCAATAGACTTGTACTTGTTGCGGAGTGTTATGATAGTGGCGTTCAACTGACTTTCGGGTATATAGCCATATCCGTTTGCAGGGGAAGTGAGCTGTCCGGCCACCACTTTTGGCGCCGCAAACTTGTTTGACACAATCCGGTCGTAGTCATCGGGTCTTGCCATGGTGCCAAAGCCGCTGTAAAACTGTGCGTTGTAGAAGGAAATGTCACGGCCATTACTAGACTCGAGGGATTTATAGTCGAAGCCACTGAGATTTCCGCCATTCCGCAGTGCAGATGCAACTGGGGCTAGGGTGATAATGAATTCGGGTCCAAAATCTTTGCGCAGGCGAGTGATTAATCTAGAGATACCTGACTGGCTCATTGGCTGTTCGACATCCAGGTCCATGCCTTCCAGACCGAACTGTGTAATGATGTCTCGAAGTTGGCCATAGTATTTCTCGAAGGTTATCGCGTCTCCATCGAGGGTGGAACTGTCAAAGGAGCCAGGCGCGGCTCCTCCAACCATGCCCATGACCTTCACTCCAGCGTTCTTCATGTGCGACGTTTCGTTCCACAGCGTACAGAAGTGGGGGTCGCCAGGAGGGTAATCATTCAGGTGAACGTCGGAGTCCTTGTTGACGTGGAGGGAGCAGACAATGAGATGAGTCAATGCTATCCCCTTCTCGTTGATGAGCGGGAGCATGGAGATCGGGTTGCCGTCCTTGTCGTGGGTGGTCTGGAAGTAGATGACAAGTCTAGGCAGTCCTGATGCTGCCGTGGCCGTGGCAGAAGCCTGGGCATTGGCTTGGACATCGCCAACTGGACTGGCCCGGAGCAGCGGAGCGAGAAGCGAGACAGCGGGGAGTAAGGAAACCCTCATCTTGGTCAATTGGATACAGACACATGAACATGCAGTGGGCTCGGTGGTATGTCGATACGTGCGGAGGGACTAGCTTATATATGCGTGAGTGTATACATGCACCAGTCGCGCACCACGGTGGCGGATCGGGGCCTTCGTGTCAGAGACGGCACGGCGAGCTGCCTTCGCGTGTGCCTTCGCGTGTGCCTTCGCGTGTGCCTTCGCGTGTGCCTTCGCGCGTTTCTCTCCTCTGTGTCTGCAATGGTCTGCTTCTGTCATTAGGAATGCCTTCTGTCCCTGGATCGACGACGAGACCTACCACAACGGGTTAGCCTGTATTTGCTCTGTTAAGACCCAAATTTAATATCTCACCGCGGCGGGGTTCTAGTAGGATTGTTCGCAGCCATGCCGCCCACACCATACACCTTACGGAAGGCACACCAACCGAGAGGATTGAATGATAGGGTCAGGCGGAAGCCATATGTACCTACTTACTAATATACTCGGTACCTGCTACTATCAGCTAAACTATGCGCTATTGACGGCTGGATACTACGCGCTATTGTGCACGTGCTATTATCGATGAGGCCCTACCTGCTATTATGGGCTAGAGTCTAATGCTTGCCGAGGAAGCGAACCAGATAGGGCTGGAAATAGCAGTTACAACTAACAGGTAATGGCTCAACGCTGCTAGGAGTTCAGTGCAGCTCGGCAAGTTCCAACTCGGCTCGGCAGAACGCCATCCCCTCTCCTCTGTGTCAGTCAGCCCACCCATCCTGTCACGACAGCTGGTAATGTCTCTCGTGATGCTGTTTCCCGCTCTTGTCTCTGTCACCGGCATGGAATATACCAGCCACCTGTGCATGGCTGATCTTCTTCACCGGCAACGCCCGTTCACCGGCAACGCCCGCAGTGAAGCATGTATGTACAGGGTAGGTGGCCAAGCAATGAGCCAACCTGTATAACCCCGCCGTGGTGCATCTGCGATGTGCACTTGCGCCCGTCAACACCCGCCCGAATGCCAACAAACAAGACAAAAGAGGAGGGAAATCGCACGCCATGCTCGAAATAACGTGCAAAGGAACGCCGTACGAAGTGCGAAACCAAGCACCGACCTACTAGCGAACCCCCCACATTCTAACATCACCTCAAAGATCGGCCTTCACCACGGAAAAGAGGCGAAAACCCTCATCCACGACAATGTGGAATTTTACTCGCAGTTATTCCAAAACTGGAGCAAAGTGTCATGGGCGGAAGCCTCTGCAACGGCGCTGGGATTCATACCGTATCTCGAGACGCATGTCCCGCACCTGATCTCAGAGATGAACGGTAAGACAAGGCTATTGGAACATGCCCACGACGAAGACACAAGACGCAGTCCTGATAAGCCTAACAGGTATTGCCGACGGATGCAGGCTAAATTTGACAGACATCTTGACGTTGAATGCAAGGTCGGAAATAGCCATGGGCATGATCAACGACGGATGCACCACACTGGCGTGGAAGACTGACATATTCTGTGTTGCTGGGCAAAACTGGGACGTGAGCAAAGCAAACCGCAACCTGACCCCGACAACACGCTAAAAGCCGTGATCCAGTGGGATTTACCGCAGAAATCTCGACTCGTCCTGCAGCACATCATACCCACTGACGAATCAAAACCAAGAATCAGCCACGCCACTGAAGCAGGCCTCCTCTCCAAGAGTGGCATAAACTCCAATGGCATCGGGGTGTTTCTCAATGCCATATCGCAACGCGGCATTGCACTACGGGCCTTACCAATCCACATCGCGCTACGCGTGGTATTAGAAGCTGACTCCAGAGAGCATGGCATATCTAGGATCGAAGAACTAGGGATAGCCACCTCAGGTAACATGCTCATCGCGGATGAAAGTGGAGGCACTTGTCTGGAATTTAGCCATGCTGACGTAGTACGGCTGGAGATGACCGATGGCCAAATTGCACACACCAACCACTTCATAGCTAGCCACTGCTTTGCACCGACAGAAAGTCTACCTTGGCCAGATACTATCCCGAGACTGGAAAGGGCAAAACATCTCCTAGAAGTGTGTCGCAACGAGCTGACCGAACTGACTGATGGTATGAGATGCGTTGAGAATATCCTTGAGGACGAAGACGGGTCCCCAGCAGCCATCAATCGATGCAGCACCGCTGGGAGCAACAACGCGACTTTGTTTAGCATTGTGGTCGACTTATCTCAAAAGAAAGCTCGCCTACGATTAGGTCGACCCTCTGCACCAGAGGGTGTTTGGGAATTGAACCCGGCGGAGCTGTGAGAAGGAGGGTCATGCCACTAAATTTGAGTGCCTCTGGTCAACCGTTGTCCCCTAGGGACGCGGATATCAATTCAACAAGACTGCTTTCATGTCTTAAAACAAACTGTGCTTCAAACCGGCCCTCCAAGTTCGAGGCGCCAGGATAAGCGCTTGCACATTCCCAAGATACCACGTAACGGCATGAGCAATATCATATGACGCTATCGAATAATATGTGATATATCTCGTGACACTATATATGCAACATCCCCATGACGCAGCATAGTATGTCCTTCCCCGACTACGGCCTCGCCGGAGTCTTGTCCAGACCGGGGAAGGAACATAATGTGCATCCGACGAGGAGAAAGCTCGCGCAGGCAGATCTGGGCAATGAATCCATCTACTGTCTAATCCGGTTATGGGTGGCTGGTCGGCAGAAGAAATTGTAGCAAAGCTCTACTGATTTATGGCCAGCATAAGTCCTAATACATCTTCTACTTATTCCTACGAGGAGGCGAACAACAGTGAGCTATTCGCGCACCCTGCGGTCAGGCGAAATAGAGAGCATTCACTGATCATATTAGTATTACTATCTCATGCATCGCTTCTTTCCTAACTCACGCAGCTTATTATACTGCACGGAAGTGGTAGTTCAGACGCTGCGAATCTAGGACGAATTGGTCCTGCAGTTAGACTTATTGTGATGGATTTGACGCACTGTAGGACGAATGAATCTGTCAATAGAGTCGACTATAAATGTGGTCGCTGGCTAATATTATATCGTTATTTATACTCGACGGGGTTGGAAGGAGCGTAGATACTAAGACAGCGGAAATAGTGAACTAGCAGCAGAAATACAATAGGACGGCTGAATATAATAATATATAAAGTAGTTATAGATGGACATACCTAGATCTTTCATAGTTAGCGTGAGAAGAGAAAAACGCGTGCTATCATAAAGCTTAGTGAAATAGCTGACCTTAGGAAGAAAAAAAGAAAAAGCCTTAGCGAAAGAGCAATAAAGTAAGGAGATAAAAAATCTATATTGCGAGATAGCGGTATTAGGTTTAAATTTATTCTAGGGCAGAGATGATTGATTCTACACGAGAGTCGGTGTGGCTGCTAATTGAACGTTATTGTACTTGATCTTAGAGAGTTGAAATCTAGAACGCTTAAAAAAAAAGAAGGCCGCAACGACGCGATAGCTAAAAGCAACACTAAACTTATACATGCAGCGGCACCTAAGGGTTTAAAAAACCGTACACGAAAGCGCAGCGAAGATATTATAAAAAATATATAACTTACCGGCGTACTCTATTACTACAAGGTAAGTATATACATACTAACCAATAGGGAGCTAAATAAGGAAAAGAAATAAACTACGCAAAGATTCGACCTAATTTTCCACGTAGCAAATCGTAGGCGGGGTAGCAACCACTGCACACATCCTGGGCAAATGGGTAGGTAGACCAGTATGTGACTTACCATCAAGCGCCCTCGATAACATCGACATGCAGATGCAATGAGCGGTGACGTAGGATTGGTCGGCTATCTCGTCGATAGAATCGCTGCCAAGGTAAGTTCTCATCTTGCATAGCGCACCCTACGTGAATATCCATGGCGTTAATAGGGAGAAGTTGCCTCACCGCGTCGGAGCCAGTGGTGCGCGGCCGGACGACGATGAAGTTGTGCAAACGACGCAGGCAACCCTTATAAAGCTCAGTAAAACGACAGCTGGGGTTGTGATTGAATCATTGCTTGACCTTTTGGAAGATCTTTCTCGGCCCTTTGCAAAAATTGCCACTCATCCAAGCCATGTCCTCCAGTCTGAGCTCTACGTCTTGAGCCTTGTATCGGCATGTTGCTCTGCGAATTGGTCAGCAAGAAAGAAGGATGACCTCTTACCTGAGAACCTGAGTGAAAAGCTTGTGATCCGTCTTTTTGAGATCTTCAAGGCTGTTCTCGAGCCAATACCGGACGATTACGTACTTCCTGCACAAACCCTCCTCGACCAAACATCTGTGGCCAACATCACAATTCCACGACCTGGCAGGGGTTCAACAGCCGGAACGGCAATTCGTTTCACGGATCCGGAGTCTCTAGACTCCCAGCTGGTCGAGATTGACAGGCACGTCAAGGTAATCGTGGAGTACATGACCGTCTCGAGCTGGACAGTGACCTTCAGCTATATTCGCAGTGTCATCCACACAGTACGCTCTTCAACCGGAGATCCTCAGGTCGATGCATCAAAAGCCTCACAGCAGCATGAACGCGGCGCTTTGATAGTCCTAAGACTGTTGTCCTTCTGCTGGGTTGATGGGCCAAAACTCGGGCTTCTCATACAGGAGCTTTGCTCGAGCTACCTTCACTTTAGGGGGCCATATCAAAACACCGTGGCAGTAGCGATACCCCTTCTTATAACGCGATGGATAGACAGATATCCTGATGAGTTTGTCATGCTCCACCGACTTCACAAGAGGCTTGATGGCGGCGCTGATACCTTGTTTGATATGACGCAAACTGCTACAGAAACAGGCAGACGGAGGGTATACCTGTATCCGCTTCAAACGACCCTACTGTTTCTTATGCCTGATGTTTTTGAAGTCGCCAGCAACCTGCGAGAATCGAAAGGCCAGAGCGTCATTAAGAAGGTGTCCTTCCTTGATAGTCTGCGGAAGACTCTTCGGAATGGAAACGAACAGGCGGGATACTGTCTTGTCTCCCTTCTTCGAGTTGCCCGTCATTTCGACGTGGAAAGTGACTCGGCACTTGTCAGCTACGCGATGGACGTACAGGACGAAGTGCGAGATGCCATTTTTCGGCCCCCCCTCGCCTCCGCCACCGCCTTGCCAGTGTGGGATCAGAGTATGATTACTGCGGCACTTGTGAGCTTATCCTATCTTAATCTAGACGGCTGTGTGGACAATCTCTATGGCGGCTGTGTCTCGTCCTCTGCTCCCGAAGGGTCCAAACTCGCCATGATCCAAGCCTGCTGCTACTTTGCCCAGCTATCTGAGGCAGAGAAGTATAAAGAGCTCTTTGACAAATCCACACCTCTGATGAGAATACAGCTAGAGGTATAGTAAAAAACGCCTGCATCCGGGGATAAGAGTGCTGATGATTCTGTAGACGGAAGAGCATCTCCATCGCGATGACAAGCACCGTGACCAGGAGAGGGGTAGGACAAACATGATCCGCAGCATTCTCAAATTCCTCAGTATAGATCAATCGCCCATTATTGGAGAACTATCCGGCCCTACATCGGATTCTGTATTTTTCAAAACTCTCCTGCTCTGTGCCGTCTCTGCTGAGCCCGCCGTTCGCCAGCAGGCCGCTGAGGTTATCGAACGACTGCACTCCGATCTCCCGATCCTCCTGAGTGAATTCGACAGCAGAGAGGGGCCGGGAATGCTCGAAATACGAAGAAGCGTTTGGACCCGAAGGTACCACTTTAAGACTGCCGCCTCGTGCAAGCACAGTGCTGACTGAACCGGCGCAGCTCGAGTATATTGCTCAAGCTTGGTGAGCGCCTTGCGGATGCTAGTGATCGATCTGCTCTCGCGGAGGTTCATAGCTATCTGAAAGACCGTTTGGCTCTCCTGCGGAGGCTCCCAGTACGGCGTCCTGTTTCTACCCACTCTCCCTCAGCTGCTAACGTCTGGACAGGGGCTTTCACATGTACCTGGTGGTGCTTCAGACTCAGTCGCCTGCGCATCGAAACTGGAAACTGCACTCTTGGTATCATTGTGTTTCCCAGCTATCGAAGATTGTGAAATCGCAGCATCTTGCCTTAACATCTTCGTCGAAGAATGTCGATGGGTGGATAGCCATTCAGAGTCCGCTAAATACCCCTTAGCGATCCTTCGGAACGCCAATACGTTCCAGGAGATATCCTCCCCTACATTCCGGGTGACTGGGCTTGTAGCTTTCCAGAAAAGAACAAGAAGCCTTCTTCGTCGGATAAAGTATCCTACCACCGGCATCATCCATGCGTGGGAAGCAGCGCTGGATACCTGGATGCATCTGGGTAGACAGGTATCAGTCACATCAGCTGATGCCACAGAGGCCACGATGCTTTCTCAATGGCGAGATCTGGGCGGATTCTTGGCTTCAATGGGAGGCATTTGCACAGCACAGCAGGCTCTCGCTCTCGAAGAGCCCGCGCTGAACACATTGCGGTGGATCGATCTTCATCCCACAGGCGAGGACAAGGAGACCCTTCTGGCGCGATACCTTCGTCTGGGCATAAAGCTTCTGGGGTGCGCAAACGTGAAAGTGCGAGAAACCATGCGCGATATATTCACACACGAAGTGCCCTCCTGCCTGTATCTGCCCCTATTCAAGTCTCTAGAGTCTGAAGTGGAGGCATTCTTCGCCAGTGCCTTTGCTTCCGATGCAGACCGCGCACCTGATAGTGGAATTATTTTTGCTGAACAGGCTGTCTCCCTGTTGAGGGACATGGTAGAGCGGCTCGACAGTCCCCAGGACCTTGGTGCCGCTTCGTCTGTGCATCTCGGCTCTCTCTCTCTTAGTTTTGCTAAGTTCATTGCCGATCGTACCGAGACAGTGACATCGCTCCGCGTGAAATTACGCATCTGCCAGCTGTCCGAGGCAGTGATGCACAGAAAAGAGCATCTCAATCTCCGAGATGACGTCCTCATACGCAATCAGCTGCTGGAATACATCATTGGATGGATCCGACCCTCCAGAGCTGCTCTCGAACCGAGCCGGGGAATGTCTAAGCTCGAGGAGCTTGAACGGATGCAGAAAGACCTCACTAAAGCATGTCTGAAGGCACTGTCCGATCTTACCTTCAGGCTACCACTGCAGACACAGGATATACAGTCGGATGCCGGCATGAGCGCGAAGAAATCAGAGCTATTCCAGCGCTATTTCAAACGCTTTCTGGATCTTATTAGCACGGGGGGCCTAGATATCACGTCCGAGCTATCTGAGGGGATTTCTAGCTCTGAGATGGCCATCACAATATTGTCGAATCTCCTCAGTGCTAATATCGATGTCGGTTTGAAACACTCGCTCTCACACGGCTACCATGAGAGCATCGAAGTCCGAACCGTATTCGTCAAAGTATTGTATAACATTCTCACGCGGGGAACGGAATTCGGCAACTTGTCAGATTCCGCGGTTAGCGAGAGATATGAGGAGCTTCTCGGGGTATGCCTACCATGTTCGTCTGCCAAGCAATGCGTCGCTAATTGGGGAACCCCAGCTTCTCACTAAAGACTTGTCGCTAGCTGTGTCTATGAGCTCAATTTGCCCAAGCGCCGAGATCGACGAGTTGACCGTGTGTCTTTTGATAGTATTTGAGCAGAGAGGCCGTACGTTTGAGCTCCTGGAGGCTCTCATTAAAGAAGAAATCGAACAAACGGGTAAGTTGCATGCACCCGGCTCCCTTCGGCTGCTAATACAACTAGAACATGCCACCGAAATTCTCAGGAGAAGCTGTGTGGCCACCAAGATGCTGTCGCTGTATGCCAAGTGGAAAGGCTTCAACTATCTGCAGGGGACGTTGCAGAAAATCCTGGATAGACTGATGATGACCTCGCAGGAGCTTGACCTGGAGCTGGATCCCGCCAGGGTTTCCTCCGCGGAAGAGCTGAAGAAGAATTCTGCACAGCTTCAAATTGTAGCGAAGGTATTCATGGACGACATCTGTGCCTCGGCACCAAACATCCCGCCGTCTTTCCGAAAAATTTGCAGCATTGTACGTTGATCAGAAACAGGCTTCTCTTGTCCGGTATGCTCACACGCGCAGATTCACGACGCTGTCCTACCGAGGTTTCCAGACGCTAAATATACAGCCGTGGGCGCGTTTATTTTCCTGCGCTTCTTTTGCCCTGCCATAGTGGCACCAGAAGCAGAGGGCCTCATCGACGCGCCGCCACCAAAAGAGCTGCGTCGAGGCCTGTTGCTTATCGCCAAGGTCATCCAGAACCTTGCCAATAATGTCCTGTTTGGCACAAAAGAGCCATACATGTTTCCCCTCAATCGGTTCCTAGTAGTGAACATCTCGGTGGTGACCGGCTTCCTTCGCACCATATCTGTGAGCAACCTACCATCTTTGTACCGGCTCTATACTGACTCGAGACTGCAACAGGTGCCTCCCGCTTTGCTAGATATTACTTTCAACAAAGAAACGACTGACTTTGGCTCCTGTGTGTCCTTCCACCGCTTCCTCTACGATCACTGGGACCATCTGCGCCAGACATTGGTCGCTAGGGAACGCCGAGAGTATCTCCGCCTACAAGATAGCTCGCCACGCAGTCACTCTCCTGTCTTTGAGCCTCTGCGTAACTTGATCACGAACTTAGGCCCCCCGCCGCTCGCCATATCCTGGAATAGACCACAGATTGCCCTGAATGGGCCACCGCGGTATTCGCGTTTCCAGAACTTCATGCTACGTAATGCCTTCCGCAGCACAGAGTCGTTTTTGACGTCGCGCACTATATTTGACGGCGGTATCACACAGGCGAGCCGATACCACGTGTATATCACAAGTGTCTCCCCGCTGACGATTCCCAGGATGGCATGTCCACCATATTGGTCATCCTCAGCTACAGCGAGGCGGAGGGTATCGACCATGAGACGCTGCTGCACTGTTTCCTGAAGGTGAGCTTGATGGGCTGGTCCTTACCTCTGCCAAGACTTCCATGATACTTAACCCTGAACTAAACCGAGGCAGATTGCAAGCAGGCTTTGGCATGAGCCCTTCTGTGTCCTCATCGATGCGACTTGCTACAGCGGAAAGAATGATCCCAAGGACGAATTTTTCAAAATGCTTGATCTTCTCATGCCCTACGAGTTGTCGCAGAATCTTGCTCGCATATACATCTACAATTTGAACAGCGCCTTCAAGTACGCAACCGTGGCGGTACCAGGGTTGCCCCAGGCTAACCGACTCTCCAGGAGATGTTTCCGACGACTATTGAGGATCGTGGCCAAGAATCAATACAGCACGTTCCACCCGAACAATGTTAAGTACGTGCTGCCCGACAACATAGACGACATGCGGAAGCATTTCGTCGTCACCTCGCTCCAGGTCCCGAAAGAGCACACTGCGATCGCCTCGGATGTACGGTATATATATTTCCATGCCACACGCTTGTCTAAATCAAAGGGCAAGGTCGAGGTCTTGATCAAAGTTGGCAGCCATCACGTGCAGGTGACGACCATCAAGTACCAAGAGATACTTTCTAGCCTACGGCTGAGCACGATAATCAACGACATCTTCCACCTCAGTGACATTGATGAAGCAGCGACAGCGATCCCGACTGATGATGGGTTCTCCTTCGGGCTGCGTGCCGACGGCGGACGCATCGTTATGTGCTTCACGAGCCCTCAAAAGGCCTCAATCCTCCAGGCCCTACGAAGTGCGAAGGCCAAGAATAGCAAAGACAGCCGGATGCACAAGCCCGTGGAGCGGCTACTGGGTCCGCAGGATGTTCCTGGGACGCTGTTGAACCTGGCGTTTATGAACATGTCCAGTCTTGACCACCAGCTTCGGTTGGCTTCCTACAACCTGCTCGGCGCGCTTTGTATCACGTTCAAATTCCGCACGGCGACGCGGCTCGTCTGCTCACGAGGTAAGACACGTTGGTGAGAAGAAGAGGCCACAGCGCATTCGGCTGACCATGAATGATCCCAGACCTCTCGATCCCGATGGACCCCACGCGCTTCATCGTGAGCATCAGCCGGGAGCTGGCGGCGTCAGAGCCTCAGCTCACGTGTGACTTTCTGTCAGAATTCATTGCTAGCTGGGAGACGTTTACGGAGGAACAAAAGCCACTGAGCCTGGCGTATATGGCGCCCTGGCTGTCTGGTCTGCGACGGGATGTACTGACGGGCGAGGTGGACGGCGAGAAGGGCAAGGAAAAGGTGGCCGCCATCTTTCGCAAGTTCATTGACCTAATCGCTCTGGATCAGTCACTGAGCTACGCGCTGGAGCAATTTGTCTGGCCCTCGCTCAGCCAGGACGAGGTGCTGCTTGACATCTTCCTCGAGGAGGTCATGAAGATGGCCATCGGGTTTGGCACGCAGCAGGAAATCGTCGAAACTGTGGCGTCGACGGTCGCGAACATCGGCACAGTGACGCTGCGTGCGCGCTTCCTTTCAAGGCTACGGAAGGCGCTGAACCGCTCCTCGCTGCGACCGACGAAGAACCTCCCCGACAACGCGGTCTGGCCGGAGATCTGCATCATGCTGCAGATATGCACCTCGCTGTCGTTCGGTAGCGGCGTGCAGTCTCAGCTCTTCCTACCGGAGATATTCCACATCGTCACCATGCTGGTGAACACCGGCAGCGCCAATGTGAGGGTCCAGGTACACAGGCTGCTGACCAACACGGTGCACGCCGTCTGCACGTCTTTTATCCTGGACGAGTCCAAGTTCACCAAGCTGCGCGCATCCTTGGATGTACTCTCGGAGCCCCGCAGCGGCATCTTTTCCTCGCCGCCCTCCGGCAGGAAGGACGCGGCCTCAGTCTCCCTCGCCGGAGAGGAGGGCTTTACGCTCCCGGCCCTGGAGAATCTCGTGGCCATCCTGTTCGACATATGCACCGTCGCAGCGCCGTCCGTCGACACGGCCAACGCCTGGCGCTCGCGTTGGATGAGCCTGGTCGCGAGCACCGCGTTTCAGAACAATCCGGCCGTGCAGCCTCGTGCCTTCGCCGTCATGGGCTACCTGGCCAAGGAGGAGGTGGACGATGACCTGCTCTACCAGGTCCTGGTGGCGCTGCGCAACAGCGTGAGCCAGTTTGGCGAAGATGGCCACAGTGAGATGCTCACGTCCATCATCACCTGCCTGTCTCGGATGATGGCCAACCTTCCGTCCGCGTCCCGGTACGGGCTGCAACTGTTCTGGCTGGCCATGTCCCTCGTCCGGCTCGTGCCGGGCAGTCTTTTCAACTGCACCGCGCAGTTCCTGGAGGCGCTGCTGATCAACATTGGCAACATCGGTGGTGTGCGCGGTGACAAAATGATCCCGATGCTCCTGCACAGCCGCAGCCAGCTGGACGAGGCCGTGGAGCCGTTGGATGAGGCCTACGGCATCCATTTTGATGAGGACAACTTCCACTTTGCCGTGTGCGCCTGCCTGGTCCGGGGCCTGACCGACAATACGACCCGGCTGGCGGCCGTACGGGTGCTCTGGTCGTTCTTGGAGATGACGGCACCGGCGTCGCAGCTGTCGGCGAAGCTCGTCCACACCATGGTCGACTCGCCCTACCTGGCGCTCATGCTCGCCCGCTGTGTGGACCAAGATAACTTCCGCGACAACATGTGGCTGGCAGGCATCAACCCGGATGGGATCAGCGGCATGCTGGAAGGCAGTCGCCGCCGCCACGCTGACGTCATGGACGATCGAGACTTGCTCCTGATCTCCGCGATTGAGTTGGTCGATTTCCAATATTTGGAAGATACCGTCCAAGCGAGGACGCTGCTGTGGCTCAACGAGCTGGCGCTGTCAAGACGAACCGTCTTTGCGTATCTGTGAGTGGTCCATGTCTGCGATGTTTCTCGTACAAGACTGACTGATCATGGCCAGGTGCGGCGCGATGCCTTCTATTCTCAATGACGTACTCATGCACGGACAAGACTCCGCGGCGCTGGAGGCAGCGCACACACTGGTTCGCACGCTTACATCGGAGGGGCTCTCTCCGGAATACGCGACGACCGGGTCCATGGAGTCGCTGGACGAGGCGCTGGAGGAGATGGGCTTCCGGGGCTTGTGGAAAGCGTCCTTGCATGGGATGGCGGAAGAAAACAGGGCCGAGTGCTTTGAACTGACTGAGAAGCTGATTGAGGTAAGCGTGGCTGTCCCGCCAGGAGCGTGTGCGAGCTAACCAAGGGGCTCAGCTTATCGTGATCTGAGACGTCGGGAATGGTGCGCGTAGGCCAGCAAGGTTAGTGACAAGGAGGCAATTACCTCCTACGAGGTACTTCCCGTTGAAAGCGCAAGTACCTCTGGCTGGGGCCATGTCTTCGTCTCCACTTGGCCATGGCTGGTGAAAATGTGCGGGTACTTGGAGGTACTTTGTAGTCTATCTCAGTGCGCAGGTTGAGTAACGTGTTCCGTGTGTGGTGTGATGAGTATTACGATCCAAGTAAATAATACGGTAGCCAGATTGCGCTCCCAGAGTGTCTTTGCCGTTCAGGTCTGATATGCCCTGCATCAGCCCATTGCGTGCGATGGCTCTCCCACAGCCTTCGTCCCTCACTGAAGTGAAGTGACACCTCCTCCTACCGAGGCAATGCGTGGTAACGAGTTGGTGTTTGTACGAGGGGGTCACAGGCGGGTTATCTCAAAGCGCGTCGACAGGCAAATGTACATTCAAGACAGGAATGTACGATGATTTTGGTCTGAGAGGCTGATCAGTGATCAGCCACGAGCACAGCGTGTCCCCACTGGTGAAACCTAACCGATACCGGCCAGCATGCCACCGCCTGCAAAAGTTAGTCACATTTTGAGAGACAGCCCATACCTCATCGCACACTTTTCCCCCAGCTCTGCACCTGGGCATGGCAGCTGTCTGAACGGCAATTTTCCGCATCACTGCCGCGCAAAATGGTCGAATTGGCATCCACGTCTCCCGTCATCATCCCGATCCTGGGCCAACCCAGCATTGTTGTCGACAATGACCTCTGGGCTGACTACATCGTGCGGGACCTCTTGGAAAACGTCGCCTCGTCCACGTATGTATTGATCACCGACACGAACCTGCAAAACACATATGTGCCGCGGTTCCGAACAATCTTCGACGCCGCCACGAACGGTCGGAACACCCGTCTTCTTACGCACACGATCCCACCGGGCGAAGCTTCCAAGAGCCGAGAGACCAAAGCCGAGGTCGAAGACTGGATGCTCTCACAGCAATGTACACGCGATACGGTCATCATTGCTCTCGGTGGAGGTGTCATTGGTGACATGATCGGCTATGTTGCCGCCACGTTCATGCGCGGCGTCCGCTTTGTGCAGGTCCCGACAACCCTGCTCGCCATGGTTGACTCGTCCATTGGCGGCAAGACAGCCATTGATACCCCAATGGGCAAGAACCTGGTCGGAGCTTTCTGGCAGCCGCGACGAATTTATGTCGATCTCCAGTTCCTGGAAACCTTACCCGTCCGCGAGTTTATCAATGGTATGGCTGAGGTGGTCAAGACTGCCGCCATTTGGAACGAGACGGAATTCGAATTCCTGGAAGCGTCTGCCGCCAAGATCCTCGCCTGCGTTCGCTCGCGGGCTGCAGACCGTCTGGTCCCGATCAAGGACATCCTGAAGCGCATTGTGGTGGGCTCCGCCGGCGTCAAGGCCGAAGTCGTCTCCAGCGATGAGCGGGAGGGCGGCCTACGCAATCTCCTCAACTTTGGCCACTCCATTGGCCACGGCATCGAGGCCATCCTCACGCCACAGCTGCTTCATGGCGAGGCCGTTGCCATCGGCATGGTGAAGGAGGCAGAGCTGGCTCGCTACCTCGGCGTTCTACGTCCCGAGGCTGTCGCTAGGCTGGCCAAGTGCATCGCTGCCTACGGCCTGCCCGTCTCTCTGCAAGACAAGCGCGTCCTGAGGCTGACGGCGGGTAAACCCTGCCCTGTTGATGTGGTTCTGCAGAAAATGGCCGTCGACAAGAAGAATGACGGGCTAAAGAAGAAGATTGTCCTCTTGTCCGCCATTGGCAAGACGTATGAGCCAAAAGCGAGCGTGGTGGATGACCAAAGTATCAGAGCCGTTGTTGCGCCGGCTGTCATCGTCTCGCCGACGGTACCCGCTAACCTCGACGTGACTGTGAGCCCGCCGGGTTCCAAGAGTATTTCCAACCGAGCACTGATACTCGCCGCTCTTGGAGCCGGGCCCTGCAGAATTCAGAACCTGCTGCATTCGGACGACACGGGCTACATGCTCGCCGCCATCGCTAAGCTTCGTGGTGCTTCGTACTCGTGGGAGGCGGGAGGTGAAGTGCTCGTCGTCAATGGCAACGCCGGCAAGCTAAGCGCGAGTACCGACGAGCTCTATATCGGGAATGCTGGAACAGCGTCGCGTTTCTTAACCACCGTTGCCGCGCTCTGCGCCCCCACCGATGCCGCCAAGTCGGTTGTCCTTACTGGGAACTCGCACATGAAAGTACGCCCCATCGGCCCGCTCGTTGATGCGCTAAGACTGAACGGCGTGTCTATTGAGTACCTGGAGCAGGAAAAGAGCTTGCCCCTGAGGATCGGTTCGTCTGGCGGGTTCGAGGGCGGTGTCATTGAACTCGCTGCCACGATATCGTCTCAGTACGTCTCGTCCATTCTCATGGCTGCTCCATACGCCAAGCACCCTGTCACTCTGAAGCTTGTCGGCGGCAAGCCCATCTCGCAGCTGTATATTGAGCTCACGATCGCGATGATGAAGTCGTTTGGCATCTCCGTGACTGCGTCGACTACGGAGCCGCACACATACCACATCCCACAGGGCACTTACAAAAACCCTGCAGGGTATGTCATTGAAGGCGACGCAAGCTCAGCGACGTATCCCCTAGCTATAGCGGCCATTACGGGAACCACTTGCACTGTCCCTAACATTGGTTCAGCTTCGCTCCAGGGGGACGCGCGCTTCGCTGTGGACATTCTCCGTCCCATGGGTTGCGTCGTCAAGCAGACCGAGACATCAACAACCGTCACGGGACCGAGACCCGGAGCGCTGCAGCCTCTGCCGCACGTCGACATGGAGCCCATGACAGATGCCTTCTTGACTGCTTCAGTCTTGGCTGCTGTTGCTGGTGGCAAAACTCAAATCACAGGCATCGCAAATCAACGAGTCAAGGAGTGTAACAGGATCGCCGCCATGAGAATACAGCTTGCCAAGTTCGGCGTCGAATGTGTGGAGCTTGGTGATGGCATTGAGGTTCATGGCATTGCCCCAGCCAGTCTCAAAACGCCAACCAAAGGCATATTCTGTTACGACGACCACCGCGTTGCAATGAGCCTGAGTGTCCTGTCCATTGCAGCCCCTGGCGGCGCCGTCATTACTCAACAGGATTGCGTTGGCAAGACCTGGCCTGGTTGGTGGGATACCATGACGCAATCGTTCAAGGTCCGCTTGGATGGCACGGATAAGTTCAAAGCGGACGAGGAAACACCAGCTGCCACAAGCAAGGATGATCGATCCATATTTCTCATCGGTATGCGTGGCGCTGGCAAAAGTACTGCTGGAAACTGGATTGCAAAGAACCTCGGCTGGAAGTCAATCGACCTTGATCATGAGCTCGAGCGCCGGTCCGGTCAGTCAATTCCAGATATTATCGCCAAACACGGCTGGGACGGGTTCCGTAAGCAGGAGCTTCATTTGCTTCAAGATGTCACGGAGAAGCTGCCACTCGGCTATGTGTTTTCTTGTGGTGGCGGAATTGTCGAAACTGCCGAGGCTCGTGAACTCTTCCAGGCCTACACAAGTAGCGGAGGCAAGGTGATCCTGATTCAACGCAACATTGATCAGGTAATGTTGTACCTGGAGAGGGATAAGACGAGACCTGCATACAGCACTGAAATGAGGGGTGTGTACAATCGCCGGAAGCACTGGTACGAGCAATGCAGCAACTTCCGCTATTACAGCACCCACACCGACGAGCCCACCTGCAAGAGCGTCATTCCAACCGATTTTAGCCGCTTCGTTTCGACGATTCTTGGCAAAAACGCACAGCTCTCGCAACTGCGCAAAAAGAAACATAGCTTCTTCGTTTCTCTTACGCTCCCGGACCTAAGTACCGCTACTGAGGTCCTGCCCAAGGCAGTTGTTGGCTCGGATGCTGTCGAGCTCCGTGTAGATCTCCTGAAAAGCCAGGATCTAGATTTCGTAACGGAGCAGGTGTCAATCCTCAGGCAGCAGACAGCTCTGCCTATCATCTTCACAGTACGCACCGCGTCCCAAGGCGGATCGTTCCCCGATGATGCCCCGGAAGCTCTGCTCGCGCTGTATCATCTTGGTTTGCAGCTTGGCTCGGAGTACCTCGATGTGGAAATCACAACGCCGGATGAGATACTAGAATCTGTTAGCTGTGCGCGTGGTCATACCAAACTGATTGCTTCCCACCACGACCCAAGGGGTACGCTCTCGTGGAGAAACGCTTCTTGGGTTGCGAACTATAATCGTGCTCTCCAGTACGGCGACATCATTAAGCTCGTGGGCCTGGCGCAAAGGGTCGAGGACAACTTTGATCTACTCCGCTTCAAGACGAGACTCGTATCGGATGACGGACCACCCCTCATCGCCATTAACATGGGGTCAGCTGGCCAGCTCAGTCGCATCCTAAACGGGTTCTTGACGCCTGTATCACACCCGGAATTGCCTTTCAAAGCCGCCCCTGGGCAGTTGAGTGCCGCGGAGATTCGTCAAGCGCTTACGTTTGTCGGGCAATTGGAGGCCCGCCACTTCTATCTCTTTGGAAAACCTATCTCTCAGTCGCGGTCACCTGCACTCCATAATGGCTTGTTTGGGCAATGTGGCCTCCCTCACCAGTACCATACGCTAGAAACCGACAACGTAGCGGACGTGAAAGCTACTCTGCGTGACCCTAGCTTCGGCGGCGCATCAGTAACCATACCTCTCAAACTCGACATCATCGACGAACTAGACGAGCTCACGGAAGCGGCTCGCATAATTGGCGCCGTCAACACAGTGATCCCGATGTCCAGTGGTGTAGAAAGCGGCGCACACCGTCTCCTCGGAGACAATACAGACTGGAAAGGAATTGCTTATGCCCTCCGTAATGGAGGACTCGGGGAGGTCTCTGGCGATTCCTCTGCCATGGTGATTGGGTCAGGAGGGACGACGAGAGCTGCAGTATTTGCTCTGCACTCTCTTGGGTTCAGTCGCATATATGTTGTCGGTCGCACGGCCGAAAAAGTCGCAGCCATGATTGCTGATCTCCCTGGCAACTACAATTTGCAAGCGGTAACTGATTTTGCAACAATCGGAAGGCCTCCTAGTGTGATTGTTAGCACGATTCCTGCCGATAAACCTATCGACCCGATGATCGAAAGGCTCATCAGTGCAGTCGTCAACACCTCTGCTACACCTTCACAACAGCGTGTGCTCTTGGATATGGCCTACAAGCCTCGTGCCACTCCTGCTGTGAAGATGGCCGAAAGCGCTGGCTGGCCTACCATTCCTGGGCTTGAGGTTCTTGCATCTCAAGGCTGGTACCAGGTTAGTCATCAGATCCTTTGTGTACTCCTGAAACGTGCTAACCACAGGAGCAGTTTCAACTTTGGACGGGCATCTGCCCACTTTACGCCAATGCCAGACAGCTCGTTCTAGGGACTGAGTAGAGTGTTTTTCTGGAATTCGAATGCTTCACAAATACGGTACGCTCAGTGGCGCTATGAACACGCTTGAGGTCCAACCAGTCGGATTCTGTTCTTTACCCGCCATTACAATAGCCTTCATTATCTCGTGTTGTCGTATGTCTAGCTAAAAGTACAGTCTCTGATTCTATATCCCAGTTCCATCTGCGCCTCGCACAAAAACAATAACCCTTAACGCAAGGGGTTTCTCCGACCCGTACCCAAGTATGCAGCATCAGATATTTCCGGAACTCCATTCAGCATGTGACATAAAATGCATTCAAGGGGGAAAAAAACCTCAAGGGGGTTCGTTTTCAGTAAATAAGGGTTTGCCGAAGGCTGACGCAGCTATTTCGTCTTTTCGCCCCGAAAAAAAAAGGAAACAAATGCTTGCTAGAAGCAGAGGTACGCTCGCAAGTGTCGATGATGTATGAAAAAAACTGGGCCGGTGTATGACTTGTCTCACGGCCTTGCGCCGACATTTGGAAAATCCGGGCAGTGAGAGGGGTTGGGAAGACAAGCCGCTGCACGATGATGGCAGTGATGGCACGCGGGGACTGCACCTTGATTTCAAGTGGCCTGGTGCAAGTGAATGGCGCCGCAGTGATGTCAGCCTACCAGTGGGTGAACGAGAGAGTGACGTCAGCGGTCTAGATCGGCAAGGACCCTGCAGCTGGGCAAGCACATGAGCCCCACATACTCTGTCCTGGTTGGCCCGATAGCCCAGTCGGAATCCAGGCTAGACCCACCACCGACAAAGGGTTCAGAGTACACACCCCCCTTGCCGTTTTGGCACCCGCTCACTTGTGAAAGAGCGGATGCGTCGCCCGAACAAGCCGGTTCACGAACGAGCTGAGTGCGTAATGGCCATCATACCAGTCGCCTGCGATGTTTCCCTGGAAGCTCTGCCTCGGGATGGCACACACGGTAGTGCCTCGTGAGTGCGTCAGCCCGGCTGAATGTCTTCTCAACCGTGCAAAGATCGCACTGAACCTTGTGCTTCCGCTCGTTGTGAATCGTATCCTCATGGCGAGTCAAGTCGTATGGGCGGGAGAAGATGGTATTGCAGGGCTTGCCAGTACTGGGGTTAATGCGATCGCAGCGGTGTGGACCAGCTTGGCTGTTGAGAACGGATGCCGCAATGTTGTCCTGTGGTCTTAGGCCACCAGGATTCTGCGACTGGCGGTGTCCCTCACGCTTATGTTTTTGAAGTTGAACAGGGGTATCGAATCGTAGAGTGCACCCGTGATACGTGCATGTGTAGGTGCCGCTGTCCGCGCCAATTCGGGCTGGGCGGCCATCACTTGCATCCAGCTTCGCCTCGGAGGCGCTGCTTCCAGATGAGCCCAGTCTCGGAGGCGGCGTGATATCCTCGATTTCTTGCGCGCGTGAAACAAACGGGTACTGTTGCGGTATCCTGTTCTCAACGGAAATATCGTTGCAGTGTCTTTGGCCGCCCTGTTGGACGTGGCTAGAGTCCGCGTTTGGTACCACAACTTTGCTATAGGAGTCGAACTCAAAGTTGTTTGGTCCCTCTGGGAACAGAGAGAAGTTGGCTTCTCCATCGACGCCAGTGAACTCTATCATAGCATCCCGAGGCGAAATAGTTTTCGGCGTCTCAGGTTCGATCCCACCGGCTGTGTGGGCTCCCACGACACCCGAATGCTGAGAATTACCGCCATGTCCAATATTCTGCGGCGTCGCAAACGATGTTCCAAAGTCTTGCGGCTGGGGCGGAGCATATGGCGAGGTAGCTTGGAAGGGTGAGAGGCCGCGAGAAGCTGTGGAGGAAGGGGAGTGGCCGGCATTCAAATGTTGACTGTTCGCTGCGCTGAGACACTGGCTAAAAAGCTGGTTGCTCGGTGCGCCGGCATTCGCGGGATTCGTGCTGGCATTTGCGGAATGCGCAGGTGACGATGAGGTGATGGCGAAACCTGGGTTGTACAGCTCATCGCCATACACATCCGTCATGGTACGATCAAGCTTGGGGATGTTTCCGTACGCTGCTGCATACCATAATTGTAAGTTCTTGTCAGATTTGGTGGGGTCGGTAACTCGCATACCTCTCCTGCGGTCGATCCGGTCAATATCTCCCATGCTGGGAGTAGACGGTGAGTCCCCAGCAATAGAGCTTGCCACAGAGGCTGGGTGGGAGCGGTTAAACATGTGGCTGAACTCGGGAGCTGGCAGAAGTGAGCGATCTATGCGGTGACGGTTCATGTGCCCAGGCAATGCGACGGGATAGGCCATGTCGGGACCGCCAACATCATAGTGCTGATAACCTGGGAAGGCGTCCATAGGCTTGGAAAACTGGTGGTAGCCTCCCGAGTTGTGAACATTGGTGTCGTTGTTGTACATTTCGCAGAACGGCTCCGCCGCGGAATCAGTGAGAGCAATTCGCGGGTTGGACACAGTCTGTGTAAAAGGCGATGCCGGTCCAACGGAGCCCAGAGAGGACAGCGATGATTCTCTCTGGTGGGAGCGGCGGCCCAGTTTGGGCGTAAACTGAGGGATTGCGCCTGCGGTGTCGGGCTGCATATGCGAGGGCCTGCTCCAGTCGTCGAGTGCAGAATCGGGCACTTGATGTGAGAACTGTGTCGAGTCCCAATGGTCGTAATCGAAGTCTTGAGCTAGTGGTGGTGAGTCGGCTTGCAGAGCGGCTAGGTCTTGCAATGAAAGGTTGGAGTATGGTGTATTCCTTTGCAGGTTCGAGATAAAATTTGAAGCGGCGGATGTTGATGTCATGGTGTGTTGTAGATGGAAGCGAAGAGGCAGGCAGGGGCGTGGGTGGCAAATTCGTCGCGGCAAGGCTCTTTTATAGAAACACAGCAGCAGCATACGTAGAATACCGGCGTGGCCGCTGTGAGTCCTACGTGGCCCCACCTTCCAAAAAAAACCAGCTGTGGAGGGGTGGGAGGGGGGGAGGGGGGTGTGGGTGTGTAATCCTGGCGCACTGATGTGTAATAGAGCGAAGCGGCGATGAGATCGAGGTCTCCCGAAATGGTGCGGGCTTTTCGTCGCTCCCGACGTAGCATGATGCCGGCCAACCCAGTTTTTAAATCTCCTTAACACCGGGAAGCACGTTTGGCAGCATTTGGAACGCGCCATGAGTTACGGCTTCTGGGTTTTGCAGCCGGGCGCTTCTGGCATCTTCGGCAGTGTTCTGTATGGCTGCGTGGCTCGGGTGGGTTGTACTCATACCGTGTGTCTTTTGCCGTCAGAAAAAAAAAATCTCGGTTTCCTGAAAGAATCCCGACGGGCTACGCTTGTTTCCGGGCCCTTCCTTCCCTTCTCTGGGAACTTGGCCGGCAAGTCTCTGCTTTGTGGTTTAGCAGCAGGCATGTTACTAGCGCCAAAATCCAGCCGGGCAGGCCTCGCTGGAGAAAAAATTTATCAGCCACATTCGCTGGAAAGTTCCAAGGTTACATAGATGCCAAGATATCTAAGCCACACGCCTCAGCTAGAGTGACCAAAAAAACGGAATCACATGACCCAAGCATGTGACTAACTACGGACGAACTCTGAGTCTTGTTGCGCCACTACCTACGTAGGCCTCCTGCCTCAACCAAACCCCAGATTCCAAATTCCCGGTCCGTCGCTCAGCCCTGTCCGTGAGCTTGGACTGAAAAGCACGAAGGCTGCGGTGTTATCTCCCCCGTTAAATGTAGTCCTCTCCCATGCTCATGTTGCTGGCGCGAGATGCATCTCGGCTTTTGCGAGGGTTGGCCCAAGGATCGGCTACTGCTGTCGTGTTTCCGGACGTGTGCGGATTTTTTTCTCCGGCCTTCGTCCGAGTAACGTGGTCAGTTCCAGAAAGCAGGAGATCTCGGTTTGGCCGGGACCTGCAATCGCCGTGTCTCGGACGAAGCGTCGGCCAATGAAAACCACTTTCGGAGGCTACTCAGCCACAGGTTTCCAGCCCGCCAAGTCGGCCACAGTGCTAGAGCACCTTGTATTCGCCTACTACGCTGCCTATTGCAGACATCTGCGCCGTTGATGCAGCTTTCAGGCGGGTGGTGTCCATGTGATCATGCATATTGAAAACTCAGACGAGGAATACGCTTGGTTACTGTCTCGGCGGGCTGTGGCTTTTTTTCCTCTTGTTTTATATGCCGCCGTGGTACCTTGTGTTGCGCTCCTCTTCCCTTGTTACTAGACTGCCTGTGTACCTGCCTCGTCGACGTAAACTCTTTAATGATATTCGGCCTCTGGTTGGCTTCTTTCACACTCATGACTCACCGTCGTTCAGTTTCTATGCTTTGCTGGTTGCGGCGCGTATTCATGACTCGGGTGGTTTCTGGTTCTTTGTTTCTTGCATCGATACAGTAGCCAGCGCTTCGTTTCGTCCTGAAGTGAGGCTACGCCACGATGTATTCTACCAGGAGGTACGTAATTCCGTTCAGTGGGTGTTGGCAGCGTAATGCCTAAGTACCTCCCTGTTCTAGGCAGTATCCACCGCTACCTCTCTCTTCCACCTCTCTTCACCCTGCACCAGCCTCAGCGAGCTTATACTTTGGCTGTACTTGTGAAGCGCCTTAACATGTACAGCAGGCTGCTCTACTGTTGCTTCGGAGTTTCACTGTACTCCATGTGAACAACTCCTAACACGCCGCTCCTATCATTGCTCACATACGACTTGATTGTGTACAGGGCGACGCGTCACTGTTG
>LUFD01000912.1:0-10345 GCA_003025255.1 Cordyceps pruinosa | reverse complement strand
CAGCCCCCTCCCCCCTACCCCCCCGCCACAAGAAAAATAAACAGCATGTACTAGAAACAGCCCAAGTGGTAAAAACCGCCCGAGCCGGGGATATCTTATATAGAGAAGCTTCTTTTATGCAAACGTCATCGAGATCTCCTTTTCCTGTCCAAAGTCCTCGTCGTCGTCATCATCCAGATCGTCATGCCGTGACGGCTCCGACCACGGGTCCGCCAGCGCCATGGCCGGGAGCGTCCGCGCCGTCGTGAGCGCCGGCCGCGCGAGCGCCTCGTCCGCCGCCGACAGCCCCCCGCCGCCGTCGTCGTGGAACGACGTGTCAAACGTCATGGAGATCTCCTCCTCGTAGTCGGGCTCCGCGTGGTACGCGGCCGTGTTGACCACGCCGTTGTTCCAGCTGGCCTTGCGCGTCACCGCGTGCTGCTCCGCGCCGAGCGTCGTCGTCGTCGTCGCCGCGGGTCGCATCGGCAGCGCCTCGGCGCTCTGCGTCTCGCGCAGCCCACCCGCGCCCGCGCTCTGCAGCTGGCTCACCGTCGACCGGGCCGACGCCGGCCCGGACGACGGCGCCGTCGTCGCCGCGGGCATGTCCAGCTTCATCGGCGGCAGCGTCGACTGGATCTCCTTGATCTGCAGCTCCTCCGGCGCCGGCTCCGGGTAGTTCTCCTCGTTGGCCAGCTCCGCGCGGATGGCGTCAATGTCGAAGAGCACGCCCGTGTTGGGGGGCGCCGCCTTGCCGTCGCCGTTCTTGGCAGCCCCGGTGGCGCCGGCGCCGCTCTCCTCGTAGACCTCCCACTCCTCCCTGTCCGTCTTCTTCTTGCGCCCGAAGAGACTGAAGCGCGGCTTGCTGCTGCTCGCCTTGGCCTCCTTCTCCAGCTCCTTGCGCGCCTCCTCGATCTCGTTGATGAGCTCGCGCTGGCGCTCGCCGTGGTTCTCCGGGTCCGGGTCCTCGATCTCGCTAAACTCGTCGCTCGTCACCGTCCACCCGCACTTCATCAGCAGCACCGGCATCGCCGTGCGGTACTCCATGTGCCCGGCCACCTGCTCCGTCACGTCCATGTTCTCGATCCACGGGCAGTCCTCGATCGGGCCCAGGCCCGCCACCTTGCGGATGCCGCCGTTGGTCAGGCGGAACAGGTAGCCCAGGATCCAGTCGTTGCGGTTGTACCCGTTGACGAAGCGCCCGGCGACGACCGTGCGCGCCTTGACGTACTCCTCCCTCTTCACCACCACGGGCGACCCAAACACGTAGACGTTCTGCACGAGGCCGTAGGCGCCCTGCTTAGCCAGCTCCTGCAGGCACGAGTAGATGACTCGGGACCCCAGGGAGTAGCCGACGAGCGTGATGGGCCGGGTGCCCAGGCCGCGCTCAATAATCGAGTCTGCCAGGATGAGGCCCGCGGCGGTCGCCCTGTCCAGCGAGACCGCCCAGGGGTTGTCGATGAGGTACGACAGCTTTGTCAGCACCAGCGGCAGCTGCAGCGCGGCCATCAAGCTCATAAGAATGGTGCTCCCCAGAATCTGCTGCAGGCCCTGCGTCAGGGCCTCGGTGGCCAGGATGTTGATGGTGTCGCCCATGCTGCGCAGCATCTCGGGCTCCCACAGCACCGAGTACAGGTCGCCCATGACGGGGTCGACGGTGCTGTACGGCAGGCGCACGTCGTCCATCTTGCCCGTCAGCCACCCCGACACGGTCACGATGAGGTTGACGCGCTTGTTGTTATGCAGCGGCCGGTACTCAAACGTCTTGACGGCGCCCGTCCGTCGGCCGGCGGCGCGCACTCCGATAAAGCTGCCCGACGCGGCGGCCGACGACGTGATGATCGCCGCGCCCCCCGCTCCAGCGAGGAAGCTGCCGGTGCCCGAGACACCGATGGTCGTGAACCCCGCCGCGAGGCCGGCACCGATCACGGGCGCCAGCAGACCCGCCGACAGGCCGATGACGAGGCCGCCGCCGACGGTGGCCAGGCCCATCATCATGTACCGGCGCTTGAGCGCCTGCTTCCGGCGCTCCTCCATGTGCTCGTCCTCGTTCCAGTTCTCCTTCTCGGCGGCCTGCTGCATTTCCAGCGCGTCCGTCACGCGCTTCTCGAAGCGGCAGATGTCGATCCAGCTGATGTCGAGCGACTGCGCGACGCGCTCCAGCAGGATCCGCGAGCGCGCGTCGTAGATGGAGTCGGCGATGAGCACGAGGAAGATGTCGCAGAGGACGGTCCAGCGCAGGTCAATGTCGATCTTGTCGGTGTCCGGCATCTGCGAGGGCGTCTGCGCGTCGGGCACGCGGTCCGACTCGGTCGCGTCGTAGGGCGGGGGCGCCTCGGCGGGCCGCTCGTCGGACGGCGTCGGGCTGGCGACGGAGCTCCGCTTCGAGTCGGCCAGGGGGTTCTTGACGCGCGAGTTGGCGCGCAGGGTGGGCGTCAGGTCGGCGGGCTGGACGCCGTGCTCGGCGAGCTGCTCGATCATGACCTGCTCGGCCTCGCTGATGTCCATGTGGGCGTAGAGCCTGATCATCATCTTCTGCCCCCACATCTTGGTCGCCTCGGTCGACATGTTGACCAGCTTCTTGATCTTCTTGGCCGCCTCGACCTTTTCGGCCTCGCCGACGAGCGTGGCAATCTCGAGGCGGACGAGGCCGACGTAGGCGATGCGCTGGCCCTCGGTCAGGAGGTCCTTGGTGGCCTGCATCTGCGACACGGCGTCGCGGGCGTCCTCGTCGTTCATGCTGGTGCCGCCGGCGTTGGCGTCCTTGAATAGATATTGGGTGTGCTCGTCCATGCTGGTCGCTGATTCGGCGTCCTCGTCCATGATGACGCGCGTGTAGCCCTTGCCCGCGCCGCCGAGACCTGCGTAGCCGTCGTCCTGGATGTCCTCCTCCCTCATCTCGCGAGCGATGAGTTTGTTGTCGTCGTTGTACATGTCGTATGGCGCAAAGGAGGGCATCTCCTGCCAGCCTTCCTCTTCGGCCTCTTTCTCGTTCTCGGGGTGCACGGGAAGCTGTTGATGCGAAAATTCCGAAATGCCCATGCCGTTACTAGTCACACTGGCATCGCGGTGGTGGCCGGCTTTGAGACCGGTGGAGGCAGCGCCTAGGTCTTGGCTTGCGGAAGCGCCGGTTGATGCGCGCGGTCGCTGCTTCTTGTCGTTGGCGTGTGAGTCGACAGATTGTCGATCGGGTCGTGGTTTATCGGCAGCGTCGGTAAGGATCACGGGGCCTTCGTCCTCGACATGCTCGGGCGTTTGCGACGGTGCGGCGGGTGCTGTGGCTGCAGGTTTTGTCTGCTCCAGCGCGGGTTCGAGTGTGGCTTGATTGGGGTTTTCGACTTGTCCCTTGTTCTCTGTCGCATCGTGCTTGTTCACCGTGTCTGGGTTCTGCGACGATGACGACGCTGCCGCCTCGGGCTCGATGACGGCCTGCGCGTCCTTGAAGTCGGCTTCGTCACTCTCGCTATCCGTGTCGGCCGCTTTCGCGGGGGCGGGCGTTGGCTCGCCATGGCTGTTGGTGGCGGCATCGGCGGCGTTGGGCTGGTATTTCGTGGGAGCTTCGTGTGGTACGGCAGACATGGCGGGCTTGTTGGGTTTCAGTTCCGGGTCTGGCTGCTTGGCCGCCGGGACTGGCTGCATTTCCTGCTCAGTGTTTCCGGCAGCAACCTCGTGCGGCGGAGGCGTTGGGAATCGCTTTATGGGCAAGCCAAAGTCATCTACGACGGGCTGCGTCATCGTTTGCAGCTGCTGGGCGGTGGGCGCACCGGCGGCGGGTAGCGCAGGGGCGTCTTCGGCCGTGCCCATTGTCCGGGACTGGGATGGTATGCAATCAGATTGACAAGAGGGGCACAAGAAAAATATATAGAATAGAGAATTCCGAGAAGGTAAATCACGCCCTCATCCCCACTGGAGACTCTGCTGGGCCGATGCGGACGGGACGTGATTAATCATGACATGAGGACTGGAGGTTGTCCTGGGGGTTTTCCGGAAAAGGGCGGCGGCCGGCCCAAGACGAAGGGGACAATGGAGCTCCACATAAAAATGCAGTGACCTTGGAGCCTCAGCCAGTATCCAGTGTCCAGTGTCCAGTGTTTGAGGGGTCCGTCCCATGCAGGTCCCAGATGCCCTTGAGCAGCAGCCAAGAGACAGCAGACACACACACACACAACGTCTCCCTCGACAAAGGGGCACCATCCGACGCATCGCGTGCCACGCTGCACAAGGGAGAAACTCTGTCTGTGGTGTGCCCACCTGCCCGTGGCCATCGCTGTCCGCATCCTCCGGAATGCCCCTATACTACGCCAAGCATCGCCCGTCCGCTCTGCAATTTCCCAGGCTGCGCCTCCCCTTACGTAGCACCGCGGAGTTGGCTCTCTTCCTAAATTAACAAAAAAAAACTTCTAGAAAGACATGCTGTCATCGTCACAACCACCTCCCCGCCCCAAACGCCCGCGGATCGCCAAGCGCAATGTGAAACGCCCACTCTACCACGGCCGCCTGCCTAAACTCCGTGCCAGTCTCCAAACATCCGCCCAGTCAGCATCGCTGAGGCAGGCTGCCCGTAAGGGTATTGGTATCCTATTCCATTGTGCTATTTCTGTATCGACGATGCAGTGACTTGGCCCCAAAAAACGCCAGCAAATACAAGATGCCATCCACCTTACTCCTCGCCACCTTGACCGCCCGCATCGCCCGCCACGCCGGCGCTTCCCTCTCCCGTCGCACCCTCGCCCTCGCCATTCGCCTTGGCCCTCCGCCTGCGCTTCCGCTTGGGCTTCTCCGCCGCCTCCCGCGCCGCCAGCTTCTGCTGCCGCCGCCTCTCGTCCTCCACCTGCTGCGGGTTCTTCTTGGCCTTCTTCACCGACAGCGGGTTCGGCTCCTTGACGCCGCCGTACTTTTTCTTCTTCTTCTTCATCGTCGTCGTCGTCGTCGTCGTCGTCGTCGTCTCCCCGGCGCCGTCCCCTTCCCGGCCATCCCCAGCCTCCCCGTCCTCCTCCTCCTCCTCGCGCTTCCGCTTGCCGCTGCCGCCGCCGCCCGGCGTCCGCTTCTTCAGCTCCGCCCGGAACTTGGCCCGCTCCTCGCGCACCCGCACCTCGGCGCTGTCGTCCGCCATCGGCTCCAGCACCATGACGCTGCGCTTGATATAGATGAGCGGCACCGCGCGCACCCCCCGCAGCGCCCGCCGCACCTCCTGGCTCTGGCTCGCCACCACGTACCGGTGCTTGTTCTGCCCCGTGCCCTTGGGGTCCACCACCGACGACAGGCACGCCAGCGTCGGCAGCGGCTCCGGGTACTCGTCCGGGTGGTGCCCGCACCGCCGCCGCTCGTAGTTCTTGGCGACCTCGATCGCCTCCCGCATCCCCGGCTCGTTCTTCTTCCCGTACAGTTTCCGGATCTCGCACTGCGTAATCACTAAGGGTGCGCGTGTGAGTTGGGTTTTTCCCCGCGGGTTCTGTTCGTAGCTAGAGCCGACTTACTGGGCTTGACCTTGCCGTGCACTGTGCGTTCCAATCCTGCCGCCAGGTCCATCTTGAACCGGCACGCGTCCTCGACCATTTCAGCGTCCACTGCCTGCGGCGTTAATAAATTCTGTAGCCAAGTTCACCGCGGGTCAGCGTCGCTCCTACCCAGAACTTGGTATGCCTCGCGGAAACCAAACGTCATGCAGTACTGCTCCATGAGCTTGCGGTACTGTTTTGAGCGCTTTCCTCTCATTTTGGCGGTGTCGTAGTGGCTGAATATCTAGGACCAACCTGATTCCGAGCGGTTCAGCAACAGGAGCTTTTTGCTTAGGCCCTGCGAGCAGAATAAATTTCTTATCGTGACGCTGCTGCGGGTCATGCACGTGCGATAAGAATTTCCTGTCTGGTGGAGCTACGATCGACCAAACGGCAGCGCTGACCCGGCCACGGCCCGGCGCCGACAAGGGTCCACCAACGACAACTACGCCAACCTCGCCAGAATAAGTGAAACATGGAGAATATTAAATCTTTGGATTTTACTCCTAATCCACCTCTACTCATCTTGCAAAAACACTGCCGATTCTATAATATCTAATCATTCTTACTCCCCGGAGCAGCGCCTCGGCTGCTCGTCCACCTGTCAATCAGTCAAGCCGTAACCATCCAACGAAGTACATGCCCATAACGATGAGAAGGAAAAAAATATATGATAGAAAGTGCACACCTCAACTCCATTGCCGAGTATATGTCACCCACCCAGGTGCTCCTCCACGTTCCGAATGTAAAAAAAAAATGTATGCTGTACGGTCTCTAAAACGACCGCTGAACGCATCAGGACTTTGCGCCTTTTTCCAAACTAAAGTGTTATACAAGCAAGACCAACTGGCTCACTGCACAAAAATAAAAAGTAGCCACGTTGTGGCTAGTCTTGTCGCTAAGACAACAAGTTCCGAAGTGACGGATTTGCGCTGGCAGCGCTTGGCCGGCTATCAGACCGCGGCGGTACAGGTTCTCGCGGAGGAAGGGGAGGCATCCCATTGGCCGGGCCGGAAGGCGGTCCGGAAGGGCTCACATGTACCGACGAGTGGTACTGCGATCGTTGCGGATGCAGCCCATGCGCAAACGAGTCCCGAGGAGGCGGCAGAGGCGGACCGCCGCCATTCAGGCTGTGCGGAGACGAGTGCGACGGGTGTCCTCCATGTCCATGATATGGCGGCACATACGCCGGAGGGGGTGGCGGAGGCGGTCCTCGCAAGCTACGGGGCGAGGGCGGCAGGCTGCTCGAGAACATGGGCGTCGGCGAGTGTCGGTGACCCAGACCAACGGACGGAGGCGGTCCAGAGATCGGCGGCGGCCTCAGCGATGAGATGGGCGGTGGTGGTGCGCTGTGCATCGGAGGCGGGCCACCGTTCAAGTGACGCGCTGGTGACGAGTGGTGGCTTGGAGGCGAACTGCGATGCCAATCGAAATGGCTGGCCCGTGAAGACGGTGGAGGCGCCGGAAATGCATGCGACGGAGGATGCGATGGCCGAGCCCCTGTAACATGCGATTGTGAAATGGTCGGCGCGTGGACCGGATGTGGCAGTGACGGAGGCCCATGGTGCACATGGTGATGGCTAGACGGAGGCCGCGGCCATTGGCTCACAGAGCGAGGATCGCGATACTCGGGAACCAGTGGCGGCGGCGGAGGCGGTGTGCTGCGCAGCGAAGGCATCGAGTGAGGGGCCTGCGTCGGGTAAGGCGATCGCGAGTCCGGCGTTGACAGCAATGCAGGCGTGTGGTGCGGCCGTGGGGTTTTGGCGAGCTTCTTGCACTTGTGACACTGGAACTTTCTCTGCTCGACAAACTTTTGCGCCTCAGATCCAATGGTCCCATAATGACCATTGGTAAGCTGCCTCTCCTGGTTTGTATCAATGGACCACCATCGGGGAGTAACATCGACGCCGCAGCTGATGCAGACCTTTTCGCCTGGTTCGGTGGCGTTGGTGGCCGGGTTGGCATGTTCGACGTTTGGCGCACCAGCAACTCCAATCGGGGCTGCGCCATTGGTGGTCGACAACACCCTGCGATTCGCCGGGAACGCGGCGCCGCCCGCCTTGGCCGCCATTGTCAAAAGATTCGCCTTGCGCACAGTCCCCGTGAGCGCCAAGTCAGCCTGCTTGAAGTTTTGCACGTAAAGTTGCAGCGCGGTGAGGCCATTGTCGCCCACGATATCATGCATCCTGTGGGCAATAATCTTGGTCGGAATATGGTCCTTGCACCACAGCATCGCGGACATGGTGCCACTTTCGCCATTGATTGTGACAATATTAAACTGGTCGCGTCGAGTACTCTTGACCGGCATAATATCAAAAGCAAGAAGGTGACCAGCCTGCCGAGCGCATTCCACGTGGAACGTTGTGCGGCAGTGGTGGCAGGGAATGCAGGCTCCATTGCCTCCCTGGTTACAAGCATGGCAAACCTCGTCGTATCGGAGCTTGGGGATAGAAGGGATGCCCTCAGACGGCTCCATGACCTTGGAACTGCCAAACTTGACCTCTGGGGTCCAGACAGCACAGGTGACATGCACCCAATTATTGTCCGCCGTTCGCTTCAATGGTTCTCGAGGGTTGACAGGGCGACTTAGCTCTTCTTGGCGCTTTCGATAATGCTCGGCAGCTTTTCGGGCTTGTTGGACTTCGAGTCTCTCACGCTCACGGTCTTTCTCCGACATCTTCTTCTTGTGATGCGTGAGCTTCGGTTGCTCGACAAATTCTTGCTCGGTATGTTCCACAGGGCACAAGACACATTTGTAGTGAATCGAGACGTGCGGATTCTTGTCGTTGGTGCACATGTCACAAAGCCATTTGCCCTGGACTCGGTTATCCTTGATACCATAACAATTGCGGTGGACAGTGAGGCGACATTCTCGGCAGGCCACATGCTGGTCGCCACGAGGCTCCATCTCGTTGCAGATGGCGCAGGGCAAGGTTCTAGCCGGGGGCAATTCGGGCACAGGCGTGGCCTCGTTGGTCCTGTCTTTGTCCTTCTTCTTCGTGAGACTAGCACCGGAAACGCTGCCACCATCTGAATGGGCCGGATCAAAGTCTCTGTCGACGGGGACCTTAAGCCGCTTCCTAGGAGGCTCGACACCGTTCGCGCTTGTGGTGCCGCTCAAGGGAGTCGAGTCGCGATCGGGCGTCATCAGGCCATGGTCGTGGGCAGCCTGGAGCTCCTTGAGAAGTTCTTCATCCTGCTTGCGCTTGTATGCCTTGCCGTTTTGGGTGACCTTCTTGGTCACCTCGTCAAGATCCTCCCATCGAATACCATAACGACGCCACAGTTCGGCGCATCGTCGGCAAAGAGCCATAACCGGCTGGTTGTTTTTGTCTTTAGGGGGCGGCTTGGCAACCCCATCGGCGGTGAGAAGGCCTTGCATGGAGGCGGGGGCTCTGCGCCATTGACGCGAGTTGGTTGTCTCGCAGAACAGACAGACAAAGGTGCGCTTCTTTTCGACGGCCTTGGCGGTGTCGAAAGCGGAATCATCCTCGTTGTGGGCAACGTCGTCGGCCATTTTATTGGCAGCAGCCTCGGCCTTCTTGGCCTGCTTCTTGCCCTTGCGGCCTGAGTAATTGCCCCAAATCTGCTTGCCACGATCCGACTTTTTCCAGGAATAGTAATAGCGCACAATCTGACCAGGGGACATGGTCTTGACGTGCTTCTTGACGAGGAACAACTCAGAGCCATACTTGGAAATGGCTTCCTCCCAGCGTTTTTCCTCGGCAGCGGTCAGACGTGGCTCTTGAAAGTCTGATATGGGCCTCTTTGAGAGCATGGCGAGAGCCTTTTCAGGTTTGTACTTTTGACGGTAGAGGTCGTTTAGGGCGACGTCCTGCAGGTTTGTGCACTGTTTAGGCAAGCCGTGACTCTCGGCCGTCTCTCTGGCTTTGTCCATGTAGGCAATGACGTCGTCGGCAGAGATGCCGTCCTGTTGGGGCGGGGGAATCCAGAGCGGGGTGGCGGTGCAGTTGGGGTCGTCGGCGTCATAGTCCTCACCTCGGGCAGTGTAGCCGGGGGGTTCATCTTGGACCCATTTTGGACGCTTCCCACGCATGGCTTTTTCTTCTTGAATGTCCTTGAGCTTGGAGCCGCCCTTTCCGCGCTTAATCTCGAGGGCCTTGACATATTCCACGGGACGACCCGGCCAGGGATGGACCATGGCCTGATTTCTGGGGCCAATGCGAGTACTGGCACGAGGGTATATGCGGTCGTCGTAGTCGAGCGCATCTTCGGGCTTGCAGTGGAGGCCGAGATAGCGGTAGGGCCAGAGACTAGCATGGTATATTTGCTCGGCAGTGCCTTGATGGTGGACTTTTTCGTCATCCGTGGGCGTTGTTCGGTTTGTGTTGGGGTCCTGGGCGTCCTCCTCATCCTCGTCGAGAGGGTCGTCATCCTCCTCGCCGTCGGGGACGGTGTGTCGGTTTTCAAGCTTTCGTTCTTGGGCACGACTGCAGGCAGCGCATGACCAGGCAAATCCCCTGGATGGCTTCTTGAGGAGAGGCGGGCGGACACAGTTCATGTGGTAGGTGAAGCGACAAACGGCGCAGTCGACGGAGTCGTTGCTGGATAGGGTGGTTAGTAGACATGATCAAAGGGAGAAGAATGAAGAAAGAAAAAAGAAAGCGGCAAAGATGGAATGGTTGTATGCGAGAGGGCGTGTGCGGGCAGGGCTGTGTATGGCGGCTGATATATGACAAGGAATCGGGGACGGTGAGGTTGGCGGCGATGGCATGTCGTGTAAGCAAGCATCTGGTAGCGTGGGACGTGGTGCAGACGGCTGCCGTTCTTGGTATGTGGCCTGGTGGGGTCGGCAGGTTGGGGTGGGTTCGGCGGTGGTGGATGGTGGTGGTGGTGGGTGGTGGGTGGCG
>LUFD01000911.1:59477-114891 GCA_003025255.1 Cordyceps pruinosa | reverse complement strand
CCCGCCGCTCGTGTCGAAGCTGCCGGAGCGCTTCTTGCCGGGGATCTGCGCGGGCAACGGGTACGGCGGCGACATGGCCGTCGGCGAGGCGGCGTTGGTCGGCGAGGCCATCGTCGGTGGTGCTGTGCGGGCGCGGAGGGAGGGAGGGAGGGAGGGGCTTGCGGGTGCGGCGTTTTCGAAGAGGCGGCCGCGAAAATCGGATGTGTGCGTATCTCGGGCTTCGAAGGTATGGAGCGCGAAGGGCGGATGTCGGATTGATGCGCGAGACGGGGAAGGATGGATGATGGATGGTTGGGCTCCGAGGATGCAAGTTTGCTGGGCGCGGTCTGGCGACGGTGCCACGGCCAGCCAATCACATGACCGGACGTTGTACGTCGTGCCGATGGCCACGTATCACGGACTAATGAATCGAACAAAATAGCTATCCATTGTAATACTGGATCAGATGGGGATTTCTTTCTTTTTTTCTAATTAACGCTTGTCTGCAGGTCTGCTGTGGCTGCTCTCGCGCAGAACATGGTCCTGTCAAGACAGCGCGGTCGCCTGTGGTACGGGTCGGCGCGACTCGTTGTGTGTGTCAAGGCATAGTAGCTCATGTCATCATTTCGCATATTCTGGGGGTTTTCTTCGTTTTTAATACACACATGTCATCTCCCAGCACCTGAGGCGCCAATTTCTCGTTGCGTGCTGGATTGGTGGTGGCTGTTGAAGGCTTCAACGCAGGTACAGGGTGAGGGTATCGACAATTTGCTGGAATCAACCCGAATGCCTCGAAATACACGTACATGTTTGCATTTCGTGGTAGCCGCACTGTATGCAAAGAAAAAAAGAATTCTGCTTTATTTATGGAAATTTTGTAATTGCTACCGACGAAACGCTGGCCCGGAGCCTCAAAATACCAGCAATCATTCACACGACACCAATCTGGTCCGCCGACTTACGTTATTGCTGTATAGGAGTCAGCAGCACCATGCTTCTCATATCTAATGCCCGCACAATGTACATCATACTTTCCGATTGAATTAGTTCCCCATATCTACTTTGCTCTTGTTCTTGTTCTCCTGTCCGTTCCAAAGACCTACCCAGCCCTACGGACAGTCTGGGAGTCCGTTCACGGCGGAACCACAGCGTATCCGCATTCTTCTTTTTTTCACTGTCCCGTATCTAACTGAGAGCGTGAAGTGACTTTAGGGTGCTAGTGGCAACCGTTGTTGCTTTGGGGGAGCTACATCCATGTTCTCAATCGTGCAGACTAACTGAGCCGCGGTAAGACAAACAACCCGTCCCTGTGAATCGTCGCGGGGAACCCTTGAGCGTCGCTCATGTCAAACGTGGCAATCTTATATTTAGCCAAGACATGAGGATGCATCAGTTTTCAAGCGGCCGCAACAGATGCGAGGTGGAGCAGGACGGTCACCTGGTTCTCTGGATGTGCTTCCACGAGCTTCGGATTTCAGCTCCCAACGCGGGTAATCAAAGAGAATTCACTGCCAAGCCTGTTTGTTTGGCGGCTGGAGCTCATGATAAAGTACCAGGAAGAATGCGCAATATGGACGAATGAAGATCCGTCGCACGACGAGCACCAGCACAGGCCGCGGCAGGCTGCGGCACATGAACAACTGCGTACTCGGAAGGCTACATGTGCAAACGGCTCTCGCACACATGTTACGTGTTAATACACAGATTCTATTCACGGGCGTGTGTTTATGCTCCAGCCACTTAGCTGCGCATGCCACCGCTCCAGATTGCCTGACGTGCCCACGTTCTGTGCGTCCCAAGCAGGGTCGGACAGGGCCGCGTCTGTGCTACAAACAAGGTTCGCCGGGCGCGGACGAACGCCGGGGATACGAGTGGGCTTCTGCTGAGCCCCGGTCGATTATTATCTGTAGACCAGGGGGAACTGCTGCAGCAACCCGAGTAAGGGTCAATACAGTGAGACATGGGCAAGCAACAGGCAAGCAAGCCGCCTCGCGGCTTGGCAGTGCGCATATGCCAGGAGACTTCCAATGACCAACGGACCAATGCCGATCAGTATTCGGGTCAGTGAAACGTCAAACTTATGCTTGATTTCAGGCACAGAAAGGCTCGCAGGCGGACGGCCAGGCTGGGCTTGCGGGCGGCCGAAAGTGATTGTACTCGTGTTACGTTTTTGCGCTGCACAGGCCTGACCGGCTGTTCCATGTCTCGGGGGCGGGAGTTTCCTTCTCGGTAACAGGTTTGAGGACGACGCGGGCCAGTGCTCGCAGACCTCGTGCTGCATGTGCGTATAAGTAGACAGCCGGTCCGCCTTGTCTCTGTCTTGTCTCATCTGCCTCAGCAACTCTCTTAGACAAGCACCCTCGCTACCCCGACCACCGTCTAAGACAAAAAAACAAGAACACCCGCCGTCATGAAGTTTACTGCCGTCCTCGTTCTGGCTGCCGCTACGGCGCTCGCCGCGCCGGACAGCCTGCCCAGCAAGCAGGAGGAGTGCATCAGCCGGGACCGGGGGATTCAGCCCGGCACCTGGGTGTATAAAGCGTGCGCGCCGTACATTTTTGTGCCCGAGTCGCTGTGCTACGAGAAGCCGGGCAACCTTTCCAAGCCTTACCCCGACTGCGTATGTTTTTTTTTCTTACACGATTTTCTCAACTCCGTGACTTGTCCGAGAGTGACTTGTCGCTAACAACAAGTGGTACAGTGCCCGGAGCCTACATGCCCTGGATGGCCCAATTGGGAGGAGCCCAAGTTCAGCATCATGGGTGCTAAGTAAGGGTGTATTTGAGATGGAATGCCGAATTGTTTATTATCGATATTCGTCGCTGCCCTCTTCTGTCGTGGTTGCGATGATTAGGTAATGGCAACAGGAGGGACAAGAGACATGAGAAGGCTGCTGGTGTATAAGTAGCATAGATGTAGTGAGGCACCTAGACCTCATGTAGCTTGGGGGAAATATTATAGAATTATGAGAGGCAGCCTCGTCGCCATTCCTGGGTCCCCTGCATCCAGTGACCCGTCGTTCCTGTACGTGCGTGAACCAGCGCCCAGGCTGCAACTCCTGCAAGTCATCCAAGTCAGACCCGTCAGAATAAATTCATGACACCCAATAAGAAACAAGAAACAATAAACCCGATTACCTCATTCAAACCCGTCACTCCTGACTAGGTAGCGACTTAAACTGTGGGGACGGCCGGACCACGCCTGCGCAAGCCGATGTCGCGAACCGAACAAAGCCGTCCCTCTTTTTTTCCTCCCCGCCAACCTCCAGCCTCGAAACCTCGTGATGAGTCCATCTCCATCCGCCATCCATTGACCTCTCTCCTCCCGTCCCCATCCTACCTACCAACTTCCCTCCCCTTCCACTGTCTCCTTGTTCCTTCCTCCCTCATCCGTCCTCCGCTGCCGCCGCAGCCCTCTCCTCGATCCCACCCCTCCGTCTCCCCCGCCATCATGCCCAAACACCTCATCGACACGGCCTCCGTGTCCGGCGCCTCCTCCACCTCGAGCGACCACTCCTCGTCCCGCAAGCGCAAGCGCTCCTCCGCCTCCGCCTCCTCCAAGAAGAAGCCCAACGGCGCCGGCGAGCAGCAGGCAGCGGCGGCCTCCAAGAAGCCCTTCTCCGACAAGCACCTGCTCCTCGCCAACGGCCACCGCCGCAACTCCGTCTCCAAGGCCGCCCGCGATCCCCTCGACGAGGCCCGCGCCGTCGCCGTTCGCCAGCCCACCCCCGTCGTCGACCATGACGGCCTCAGCCGCGCCGGTACACCTCCCCCCCGTGCCTGCGCTCTCCGTCCTCCTCCCCATCTCGTCACTGACTAACACCCCGCCCGCAGCCAAGGGAACCCGCGCGCGCCTCCAGGAAACCCCCGAGCAGGCCGCCCAGCGCATGGAAAAGATGCGCGCCGCCGTCCGCACCCTCCTCGAGTGCGTCGGCGAGGACCCGGACCGCGAAGGCCTCCTCGACACCCCCTCGCGCTACGCCAAGGCCATGCTCTTCTTCACCAAGGGCTACCAGGTCAACGTCGACGACCTCGTCAACAACGCCCTCTTCAACGAGGGCCACAACGAGATGATTGTCGTCAAGGACATCGAGGTCCACTCCCTCTGCGAGCACCACCTCGTCCCGTTCAATGGCAAAGTCAGTTTCTCTTCCTCGCTGCGTTCGTGCTGCTCGTTGTCGCCTGCAGCGCCTCCCTACTCGCATCCTGCTAACACCCACCTCCAAACAGATGCACATCGGCTACATCCCGCGCAACACCGTCATCGGCCTCTCCAAGCTCCCCCGCATCGCCGAAATGTACGCCCGCCGCCTCCAGGTTCAGGAGCGCCTCACCAAGGAGGTCGCCAACGCCGTCATGGACATCCTCAAGCCCCAGGGCGTCGCCGTCGTCATGGAGTCCTCCCACCTCTGCATGGTCATGCGCGGCGTCGAGCAGACCTCCACCTCCACCATCACCTCGTGCGTCCTCGGCTGCTTCGAGCGCAAGTCAAAGACCCGCAACGAGTTCCTCTCCCTCGTCGGCATCAACCGGTAGCCCCATCCTCACCTCGCGCGATCCCCGACCGACCAGCGACGACGACTGAACGACGACAATCCGAAAATCAACATACAATCGTGGCTATTTCTTCCTTCATACTGCGGCGTTCTCGGCGTTACTTTTTCAACCAGTTCCAAAATATTTTGAGCGAAATCTATTCTAAACTCCATCCGCGGAGGCCCGACATTCAACAACGGCCTCCTTCAACATATACACTCCCAAGAGCAATCATCTCTCTTCTACTTAGATCTTAAAAAAACAGAGGGCTCAACGACCCCTAATTTATGTCACTACGTCTTGGATACAGCGCATGCTACCTGACTCATGCTCAGCTCTACATAGTTCACCACCATCCCAAATACACAGCGTCATAACGTGCCAATACCACGTCGGATAGACCTTGGGTTCCATTTCTTTTGCCACGTTCTAGCAAAACAATAAATATTGCGAAACCAAAGACTAAAAACAGCTAAAGCAACAACAACAACAAAGAGCATCTCGGAAGTGCCACTTGTATGGAATGCAAGTGAGGCACGGTTTGCGCAGTTGTCTGTCCCGTTTGCGCCAGGATTCCCAATGTCCAGTCTGCTGGTGTCGTATCATCCACCACCCTCATTATACTCATACAGCATTTTACTCAACACCACCGCAAAAAGAGTATACCTAGCAAAAACGACCAAAGAAAAAGAAACAAGAAACCAACACCCTCAACGCCTGTTCTGTTACAGTGCCCAAGGTATCACCTACTCCCCATCTATCATCGCGTCTAACCCATGCCGCTCATCCTCCAGAGACGCCGTCGTAATTTTGCTGTCTTCGCCGTCCTTTTTTGTCTCGGGCTTCATCTCAGCCCCATTTTCGTCAATCATATCTGCAAGCATCTTCTCCGTCTTCCCCTCATCTTTGGAGTCGTCTGCCTCCTTGGAAGTGCTAAGCTCTGTCTCACGGATCGACCTCTTAGTCCACACATCAGCGCCCCAGATCTTTTCCGCTTGCGTTTTGCCATTCTCTGTTCGGCTCAAAATGTCAAGCGCCTTTGCTTTGCCCTCTTCGGTGTGAATATCAATATCCTCAATAGCCTTATCGAGCGACCAGGAGTCAACCTTGCCCGCAAGCATAGAGTCCTCTCGATTCCGACCTGCTATGGAATCATCATGACCATCGTCCTCGGAGTGATCGCGCTTGTCCGAGTCACCGTGTCCGTCCTGAGCATAATGGGCTGGTCCACCATAGGAAGCGTTCGATGACGGCGGCTGAAGAGATCCATGGCCTGATTGAGCTGCAGCGGCCGCCGCTTCAGCGTTTGCAGCTTTACGACGTAGGCTATTGGCCTTTCCTTTAGCATGCTCTGGCAGGTCGTCGGGATTATCGACACCATACTCCACGAGCATCTTCTGCAGCTTCGTTGGCCGCGGCTTCCGGGTGCTAAGAGAGACTTCGAGAATAGGTGGCGCCTCTGGAGCAACCGGGTACCACTTGTGCAGCTCCTGACGGAAGAAGTTGGTCTCGTAGGCTAGAAGCACTTCGGCGCCTTCCAGTTTGCGCAGGTAAAAACGCTGAGTCTCAGCCTCGGCTTCGGTTGAGAGAATGGGATTGCAGTACCGCGCCACATAGTCGCGGAAGGTTTGCGCATTTTCAATAATGCGCTGCAAAACATCCTCCTCTTCGGGCTGGAATGGGAGCAGTGGTACTTCTTCGACAAGTGCAATCAGGTCCTCGAGTTTTGGGCGAGCCGCGTCCCTTGGAATTTTCATTCTCCAGTCACAGATGGGGCACGTGTACTTGTCATCCTCCTTGACTTTGCCACGTGCAATCTTGAGACATTTGTAATGATACCACTCATGGCAAAGCTCGCATTCAATCATCATGCCAGCCTCGACTTTTCGGCACATACAAAAGACCTGGCGGGGGCGATTATCCTCAGTACTCTTGGTCTCATCTGGGCTCTGTTCTCTGGAAACAGGCTCCGCCGGGAGACGGGGAGTATCGTGCTCAGTGTCGAAGCAGTCTAGGTTACGCTCCAGCACATACTCGAGATGGTTCTTGAGAATATGGAGTGGCGCATTAGACTTGCCAAAGAGTCGTTTGCCTTTGCGCATCCAGTCTTCGTGGCGCTTGCGCTCATTTTCGAGATCCAGCGTACCATTTGGTTTCGAGTTGAGGTCATCCAGTTTCTTGGTCACGTCAACAACCTCGCTGTACTTCGGGCGCTTTCGAAAGTCTTGCTCGCGGCAGCGCTCGGTAATGTCGAGTATCTGTCGGTGAGCCTCCCGTTGCTTATGTAGGATTTGATCCACTGCAGCCAGTGTGTCCTTGGAGACCGGAAGCGCGCCAGCTTGCACTTGCTTAGACAGAGCTTCGAGCTGCGGATAATGCACGAATTCAGCGTGAATCAGCTCCCTAGCCTTGGCTTCCCATGATTGGCCAGCTGCCATTTGGTCGCAATAAAATTTGAAGTGATCGTTGTAGGACGGAATCTCCAGACGTTTGCCTTCCTCGATCAAATCCTGAACGTCGGACAGGCCCAGGAATAGCCCTCGGCTTGTGCGCGCTTTCTCGTTCCAGCGCATCTGATCCAACATCTTGGACAGGGAGTCGAGCTCGGGCGTATCTACATTAAAAGTGCGTCCTTCTTCCAGCAGCTCCTCAATGGCCTCAACTCCGAGGCTAGCGCCGTTCTCAAGCGCCCGCGAAGCATTAGCCTGGAATTCTTTGATGGAAGCCGCACGCTCTTGAAGTTGCGAAATTTCCAGGCAGTCGAAACCAATGTGCTCAGCATCCCGGAGCAGTCGATAAATGTTGCTTACGTTGCGAGATTCACGCTCTTTTTGGTCCTGGTAGGAGTTGCCAATCGACCTGCGCACGCCAGTCTGCCAAGCTCGTTCGTTCTTGCGTCGATTTTGTTGCTTGCGTACAATATAGGTCATTGCCTCATCGACCCACTCGTTGCATCGATCGACGAATTCTTTGAGAATGGGAAGGGACGGAAGATCGAAGGGAATGCGTTCGCCTTCGTGAAGGAGACCTCGAAGAGATTTCAGCGATGGGGTCACCTCTTCTTCAAGGAGTTTTGCGTACTTCTCTTCCCATTGCTTAGGGGTGTCAGCCTTCTCAATGACCTTGGTGTGAGCGTCCTTCATCATCTCCTCCGTTTTGCGATAGTACAGTGTGTGCCCAGAGCCGAGGTACCGGTTTTGCTGGCTTTCATCGCAGCAGGCGTGATTGCCTGCATGTGAGATGCACAAAACTTTGCCAGACTGATGGCATTTAAATCTGGAGAGGTAAGCAAAGGCCTTGCAGTAGCTGCAGCACTGTTCTTCTTCGTCCAAAATGTCTACATCTTCAACCTTGAACGTAAGGGGGCAGTTTCCGTCTCCTTCCTCGAAGCATTGGCATTTATGAGCCGATGATTCAAGATGGCTCTTGAAAAACAGCTCACGCTCAGCCAACTCCCGCTTTTGGATGCGTTCAAGTGCAGGCCCGAGCCATTTGGCTGTGGAGATTGTCAGGCCAGCAGACGCTCCCTCCGCGGCAGTCCACAGCAGCTCATCGTGGGAAAAGCAGGGTTGCCGTCGGAACGCTTGCAGCCTCTCCACACCAGCCATGCCGTATGGCTCCCAGTCCGGGGGGGCGAAGTTGACAGCCTCGTTGAAGTTGAAGCCATGGTTGAAGCCGGCATGGTAAGCCTGGGGGAACGTGATAACCATCTGGCCGGCACGCTGATCGACAGCGTAAACACGAACGCCAGATTTGGTGAGTTGCTCCGGGGTAAGCAAAGTCACCAGCTGGAAGAGGAGGTCGGGCTGGGTTTCGAACAGTTCCGGCACAGCCTCTCGCATAGCGGCTTCAAACTTTTCAGCATCGTCCCCGGGGATGCCGTACCATGTTTTTGTGGCGCCAAAGTGCTGATAATTGGCGGAGTAGGCATAATGATCTTCGTTGTGCCAGCAAAAGGTAGAAAAGATCATGCCGACGTATACCCAGGGAACGGTCATGCCGGAGATGTCGGATTTAATATGTCGGAATAAGCTCTCCGAGGCGAATGGGAGCACATTGAGGTTCCAGCCGTCCGCGGCATATGGGTTACTAGGGTTCTTCTCGAGCGTAGGGAAGCCAGAACCATGCGTTGTGCAGTGAATGTCAGCGCCGTATTCGACCTCGACAGTCTCCTCCAGATCAGCAACCAGACGCCAAAATTCGTTCTCCACGTCTTCCTCGGTAACAGGCCTGTGGCACTTCAACGCACTGTCAAACGGCATTTTCTTCTCGAAGTATCCCTGCTTGAAGTCGTTGGCCTTTTGCTGGAATTGCTTCAGAGAGTACAAGCCGCCCTCCTCGAAGCCAAACTGTCCATCACCAACAAGGCAACGCGGGCAGTTCCATTCAGTATCTGGCTTGCGCTTCAGGGGAGGGTCCAAGCATGCACCATGGTATGAGTTATCGCACGACTCGCAGACGAGCAATGCTCCAGCATCCTCGCCTTGACCGCAGGTTTCGCAGACTTCACCAGGGGCAATGTCTTCCTCGCGGGGAATACGAGGAACGGTTGGCCGGAACGGTGTCATATGCGAGCCGGCAACGGTGGGTACATTTTCCTTCTTCAGACGTTTGCTGCGACGATTTGTGCCGTCGTCGTTGTCACCACCCGATTCCTTCTTGGGGGCATCAGGGACACCGTCGGTGCTGATTCCTCGCTTGATCTGAGCGGCACTGCCGAGCGCCGAGGGGTCATCTGGTGTCGCGTTCCGGGTGCTGGCCACTTCCGGCGTGAAGCTTTTGCGATCGGCTGGGACTCTGTTGATGCTGGTGAAACCAGAATTCACGGCAGTGAATCCGGAGCCTCCAGATGTGGGCGCAGCAGGGGCGTCGATCATGGGCGTATCACGGTCAGCCTCCCGCTTCAGGCCAGTTTGCAGGGCCTCTGACGCATGCCTAGCAGGAGATTCGGCGTTTGCACCCGATGGCGTATTTACTTGTGAACGTTTGACAGGTGTTTGTGCCGGGCTGGGTGTCAAAGGCCCGCCATACTCTTGTTCCAGCTGGTGGTGGACGCCAGGTTTGGCGATGCGAAGATATTCTTCGTATGGGCATAGCCATCGTTGGTATGAGTTCTTCAAAGATGTCGAGAGTGATGACATGATCTTGCCACTGTATCCTAGATCACGACCGATCTCTGCCCATTTTTTCAGTTTGCAGACTTTGTCGAAGCCCCCCCTTGATTCGACCGCTTTTTTTAGGCGGTAGAGATCCAGAGGCTTCTTGTCGACATAGGGTAGACGGTGCAAGTTGTTGCCTTGCTGCTTGTGGAATTTGGCAAGACCGTCCAAGTATGTCAGGTTTGCGCGTGTGCCTACGGCGAGGTGTCAGTGATGAGTAGCAAGCGATCGGTGCGACGATAGGGATACATACTGCCTTCAACTGAGTTAAGTTCCTGTTTCCGGGTCCGGAAATGGAACTTCTGCGGTAGAGTCAGCACGGCAAATTGTTGATGCGGGGCGTGGCGGTAACATTGCGGCCGAGAGGAAGGCTTACCTCTGTGTCGATGGCAAACTCCGGATTCCAGGTGTCGGGGGGGATGATCTTGCAAATTCCATACTGCGAAGCCTCGGGGCCAATCTTTTTGATGTATCCCAGAGGATCACGCCACTCCTCTGCCGTCGGGCAGTAGGTCGGTGCATCGGAGATACCGTGGGGTCTGCTGGCCTTGCGGATGGGCTCGCGGGGAGCGGTGGGCTGTCCACGGCGTTCGACCGAGGTGAGGTCGAGGGCCGCGCTGGCCATTGCGCTGAGAGGTATTGTGGCGGCGGGATGGTAGCCATTGGAGTTGACTTTCGACTTGGGCTTGGTTGGGCCGACGGAGCTGCGTGCGCTCGTCGTGATGGTCGCACTAGCCGTCATTCCGGGAGCCATGGTATCGGTGGTTTAGGTATCAGGGAGTTATTTGAGAGGCTGGTTGAGAGACCGGTTCGGACCAAACGCTAGGGATGGTAGATATGTTGCAGAAAATGATATAGGGGGACGATGCGCTGTGAACGAATGGGGTATATTGTCAAGAGACCAGGGGCATCGTCGCGGAGTTGTAAGAGGCGATGTCGGCAATGCGACCGATCGGATATCGTAAAAAGGGACGGCCGGCGCTCACAGCCTACGAAAAGCTATTTTGCATGTTAGACACGGCGCACACATGCAAAAGTACGAAGTCGAGTTCAAGACGGCGGGCACGCAGCGTCGTGTGCGCGAGGAGGGATGGTATCAAACAGGCGCAGAAAAAACACAGGCATGAGAAATAACAGCAGGTAGACTTACAAAACGGCTCGGCCGAAAACCCAAGCCGAAGACACAGGGCAGGCCAGAGACACGCGGCTCACGTAGCCTTCAAGGAGCGTGGAGAGGGAGACCAAGGAGTCATGCAGCACAAGGGCTGGTGTTGGTGCAGGGTGTAGATGTCGAAGCGATGGAGAGGGCGGGCGAGGAATGGGCGGACTGGGAATGGGATGGGTCGAGGGAGCGTCCCCAGATGTGAGAGATGGCAAGAGGTTCCTGGGCGAGCCCGGTCGTGGGGGTACCTGACGCGACGCTGGCGGCTGCCGCAAACGAGAAAGTACCTCCGCGACAGCACTTGCAGCACCCTGTGTAGCAGGGCCCAGGTGCTGGGGCCACTTTTACACCTTTTTACCGGAGCGGACAAGTCGCATGTGGCACGGTACCTGGGAGATGTATGGCGCTGCCACCAGGAATCCAAGTACCCCTTTGTCGTGCGCTAGGCCAGTGGTGCCAATGCATGTACTTGTGTTTCCGGGGCGGGCAAGGCGCGGCCCAGCTTCCCCAATGTTCCGCCGATGTAGAGGAGACTTATCTCTACGCACTTTATCTACACGGCAAGCCGGCGTCTCATGTAGCCCCTACCTAATCTCTACACTCCCACGATACAACCACACGAGCCGCAGCCCGAGAGCCACCAGCCACAGCACCAGCCAATTAGGCTATCGCTAACGCCGCCGGCTTCAAAATAAACACACGACTATACATACAAGTGCTTAATATCTCTTTTCATGCTTGCCGCGACCACTGACTTTCTAATCGCTCTTTAGATGCGCGTCGTCGCTGCTGCGTAGCACGACGAATATCGATGCTGCACAACACAGGCGCCACAGGCTTGGTATCACCACAGCATCAGCCCTAACCCGATCAATGCCAATATTCCGCCTCCTGCAATATAACTAGATTGCGATTCTGGGATACAGCGTGAACCAGGACTAATAGTGTGCGGCGTGAAAAATAAACCGGAACATTACATTACATTGAATACATGGGCAACTCAAGACCCCGCGGCTGATCAGAGAACTGAGCCACAGGCAGGAATCTCATCTTGATACCGTCTGTGCGCATCTATAACACTGCATTGGCCACCTTGAGCAAATGGAAACAAAGCCGCGGAGCTTTCAGCAGAAATCGGCAATCGCATGCACGTCCGAGCTCGCCCTGTTTGGGATCATTCCCCTCTCATGCAACGCGGCCACCAACTACCTACTCAGCTCCACGTCCTTTCATACTCACAAAATACGCCCGACTCCAACAAATTCATGTAGAAATTCTCATTCAGCCATTTACTGTGGTTGTGGCGTACCCCTCCCTGTATGACAGTTCAGCTTCGGCTGGGAAAGGTACTCTGTTGGCGGTGACTCGGACCACAAACCTCGCGGCTAGGTTTACAGGAGTGAGGACATTCCTGCCGGCCTTGAGCCCGAAAGGTTCGCTTTGATCGCGGGAATGGACGAGAGCATCCTTGCCCAGCAGATGGACAGCTGTACCTGATTTGACGACGTCTACTGGGTCCGGTACTGGACAGAATTTGCTGCCAGTTACCTTGAAATACTTGACAATGACCTAGCCAAAGCAGAACTCGGCGGCGTCAGGGCGTACGTGGAAGGCCGTTCCTCAGGTGCGCCCGCCAGGGCAGTCCACGAGTTTCTCGGCTCCTGCGCCGCCTTGTTTTCCAGCAGCCTGTCCGGGGCGGTAGTCGATCCAGAGCGGCTCACAAACAATGCACCGGCGGAGATGCGCGGCCGCATTGTCGCCATGGACGCGGCTCTCAAGGCGTCGGCTTACCTCTTCCTGGCGTCCTGGCCGGGGCGCACACCGAGACGCGATGCCGCGTACGCCCTGTGCAGGCGGATCTTTGACGTCATTCTCGACTCCGTCGCGCCGTCGTTCGATAAGCGCGTGACACGCCACGTGCTCAAGTCCCACGGCGAAGACGTCCTGATCTATGGCTTTGTGCAGTGCCCGCCCGGCGGTGCGCTCGAGGCAGGTAGTCTCCCTGGAGTGCTCATCACCAACGGCCTCGAGGGCACGAACCCGGAAACAATTATCCCGCTCTTCGCGGGCGGCGGACACCTGGTGAAGATGGCCGGCTTCTTCATGGAGATGCCGGGCACTTATGCGTACCGAAAGCCGATGGCGCTCGGTGTTACCGACGGGATATACTCTGATGTGATTTCATACATACAGTCGCTGGAATACATAGACGACGGTCGGATTGGTATGATTGGATTGAGTTTTGGCGGACACTGGGCCGTACGGATGGCGATCGTGGACAAGCGCCTCAAGGCCATAGTCGCCAATAGCGCTCCTCTCCGGAACAGCCTTTGTCCCTCAGCTGCGCTCGGGGTGCCTGAGATCGTGGTTCAGGCAATGTCTGGTACTGTCGGATCCAGCACCATCCGCCTGATGGCCAAGCTGCAGGCACTGGCACCAACGCCAGAAGAGCTGCGTTCAATCTCCTGTCCATTGCTAGCCATCAATGGCGACACAGACACGCTGTGCGCGACCAGGGACACTGTAGAGCTTGCGAGTCTGGCCTCTCATTCTCGCCTCCAGCTTTACCCGGACGATGACCATTGTGCCATGTCCCATGTTAGGGAGTGGGCTGAGCTGTCTATGGAGTGGATGGAGCAGCACTTGTTGACGAAGAGGTCCTGAGGCATCTTGTTGCACGTAAAGGAATGTGTGCGAGGCTTGTCATATAGTCGAAGAGATGGATGTTAGTGTCGCAGTGTTCAATATATATATCCTGCACCCGAAATCTTCTTTCAGACGTGGCTAGCAAACTGCCATATTCGTAAGCATGGGGCGACGCAATTCGTAGGCTCAGTAGAATCACGCGTAAATAAAATCCATCGGCCCACGATTTCCCACTCTTATAACTTTTCTAGTTTATTTTTATTTAAGCTATGTGGATATTTTTTTCTCGTCATAAACTGTTGTCGCGCGCAACGCTGCTGAAGCCCATACTAAATCAAGGCGCACGGTACTGTTGTGACGTCAATGAAGCCATGTCGATCTCCAAGGCCAAGAAGCAAAACAGACGTAAGCAGGCAAAATGTATAAAAGCAGCAATGATGTTGCGCAAAATCAGCGACTTCCTGCATCACTGAACCGGAAACATGTTTAGACACACATTTGTAAGAACGTTGTCTCTGGCGGCCTCAGTCTCAGCCTCAGCCTTGTACTCTACCTACGACTTCAATCCTCTGCACCATCTCGCCGGCATTGCACCTTATTTCGAGCCCCAAGATCCTCCGACATCCCCGGATGTCCCCCAGGGTTGCCGTGCAGAGCGTGCAGCCTACCTTGTTCGCCACGCGGCCATCTACGCCAACGATTTTGACTACGAGGAGTACATTGAAGGCTTTGTCGACAAGCTGGGCAACAGCACCGTCGACTGGAGCAAAGTCCCCGAGCTGAGCTTCCTCGACGGTTGGAGTGCCCCGATCAGCGACGCCGAGGTATCGCTCCTGACGCGCGTCGGCCGTCTCGAGGCGACCCAGCTCGGCGTCGACCTCAACTTTCGCTACCCCAACTTTAGCGTCCCGAAGCAGGTCTGGGCGTCCTCGGCTTCGCGGACGCTGCAGTCGGCCAAGTCCTTTGCGCGCGGCCTGGAAAAGGACGAGGGCGGCATCGAGATCCGCAGCGTATACGAGTCCAAGGAGGCGGGCGCGGACAGCCTGACGCCGTACAAGGCCTGCCCGGCCTACTCGTCGTCTGCGGGCAGCGACGAAGCCGGCGAGTTCACCAGGAGATTCACCAAGCCCATCGTGGCGCGCCTGAAAAAGGCGGCGCCCGGCTTCAATTTTACGGCGAAGGACGTGTTTGGCATGCAGCAGCTGTGCGGGTACGAGACGGTGATTCGCGGCAAGTCGCCGTTTTGCAGCTTGGACCTCTTCACCCCTGATGACTGGCTGGCCTGGGAGTATTCGGAGGACGTCCGCTATCACTACAATGTTGGCTATGGCAGCAATCTCGCTGGCTACAACGGCCTCCCGTGGCTGAAGGCGACGGGTGACCTGCTCATGAGGAATCCGAAAAATAGCACCGGCGCCGGAAGCGACCAAGTGGAGGATTTGACAGTGAGCTTCACACACCGCGAGATGCCACCCATGGTCATTGTCGCTATGGGTCTCTTCAACAACTCACAGTTCAGCGGCGCAACCAATGTCAATGATACGATGCCCACCAATCGCATCAACTTCCGTCGCGCGTGGAAGGCCTCCAGTATCCTGCCGTTTCTCGGTAACATTGCCATTGAACGCCTCCAGTGCAGCGGAAGCCATGGCTACGACGATGGTGACTTCTACCGAGTGCTAGTCAACAGCTCACCCCAGCAGCTACCCAACTGCACTGATGGACCAGGCACGAGTTGCTCGCATAGCGCATTCAGCAGGTATTTGGGAGAGCGCGCCAACATGTTCAAAAGCTTCACGAAGCATTGCAATGCTAAATACAAAAATAGCACAGATACAGTATCATTTTACGGCGGGAAGAACAACACCACAACAGCACTGAACGTATCTAAATCAGGGAGCATTGCACACGAAAGTTGGAAGAATGGATGAGGAAAAGATGTGAAATAGCTATCTAAAATAGAATAGACATTATTTGACGAATAGTACTTTTGGATGCTTGTTTCAGTGCGACACGACACATCTCCACGTCTCCGAGCATGCTTGGAGAAGCAGAAGGACCCATCTAAGAAATCATGACGGGGGTGCAGCCAAAGTTGATGAAACCCTGATAGAAGTGTTAGTATGAAGATATAGACAGCTGCGTCGGTGCGTCTTTGGACCTACTTCCTGCTTCATCTGCCCACAGCAGACAGCCTGGGTCGGGCACTGGCTCTTGTCAAGAACGCCGGCTCTAAGAATGGGAACGCTGATCTCGTTACACTGGCCAAGGAGTTTGGAAGCGCCGATGCTGCTAAGGATGCCACCCTTGAGGAGCTTCGCAGCCACCTCGTCATTGCAGCAGTGAACGGAGTTGCCGCTGCCGCAGGACTCAGAGACGCCGTTGGTAGGCATAGCCGTGGCGACGGCGAGGAGGGAGACAAAGAAGGTAGCGGCAAACATGGTGATGGCTTGAAGAAGTTGGTGTATGGGAAGGATGTTGTAGTAGTAGTTATGGGTGTTGTGAGGCTTGAGTGGTGAGTGTGTCTGGTTCTTGTTGAGGGGAGAAAGCTGCCCTACTTATAGTTTTTGCGCTGCGTAGCCCCGACAGGCCGAGCTCTCCAGGCCGGCTATCAATCACTACCTGATTCACAACATTCAATGTAACCCGTATCATTGTCTTATTTGACGGCAACAGCGACCGGGGTATTGCTAAAGTTCAGCCAGCTGCACGGACGGTTTCACACCGCGCTGCCGCTATTCCGTTTCCTACATGAATGAAAATATTCCTCGAACATGGGGTAGAGTGTTTCCTTGTTTCGTTTACTTGAGTTTCTTTTAGCACGAATTCACCTCACTTCACCGTGTATCTCGAGTGCTCTGTTGTTGCAGTTTCTCTGACACCACGACCTCCCCAATCGTCAGCCTTTTCGATTGCTGCGTTCTCTCCGTTACCTAACGCATGTAACCATGGCAGTGGGGCTTAAATTCTAGCAACAACACGGATGACATCCAAACAAGCATTGGAACTGACTGTACAGATTTAGTGTATTCACTGAGGTTGATGTCTTAGCCCTCCTGGATCTACCAGGCGGAGCAGCATTGAACATGTTTGTGCGGCAACATACAAGACACTCGTGTCAAGATAGGGGAAGGATGTCAAGAGGGCACACAAATGTAAAGACAATGCATAGCGAATATAATGTAATCGATTTACGTGTATACGCATACTACTCGCAAAACCCATTGTTCCATGTTTCAAAACAACTATTGTGAACACGTGGATGATCATCACTAAAGCAAGACACGGCTAGGAAGCGGTGAGAAAAGTACAAGAGAACTTGGGCCTGGCCGAGGTTTTTGCCTTTATGCCAATTGCGGACGTATCTGGAAAATACACGTAACAACCAACCTGACCGTCCGTAGGGCAGCTTTGGCAGGTACGCCTGCATGGTTTTGCAGGGAAGCGAGCTTGGCAACCGACTACTCCCCTGTTGCAGCCCAACTCGAAGCCTCCGGGTTAAGACAACAGCGTGAGACACGAGGTGTACATGCTTCCGCCAAGTGGACAATTCTTTGGCCCCTGCCACGACGGATGGTCGGGTGACTTGGCCTGTTATTGCCTTCCAGCCTTCAGAAATCCGGGGCGATCGATTTGATAGTGGGCTTTGACAGTGCCGGGCGGGTAGTTTACCTCCACAATCCGCTACACCGTGTTACCGAGATGGAGCTGGGGTCGAAATGAAGAAAGAGGTGACGCAGACTGTCTCTCGCGTACGAATTCGTACCTACGACAGTCTCACTGTCCAAATGTGCCGTGGGTAAGCCCCCTATTGGCAGAAGAAAGAAAAGGCGAAACAAAAGTAAAAGCAAAAAAAGAGTCAATCTCAATCAGCAACCGCAACAATCACATATTCACAGCTCGCTGCGGCAGTTGACTTCCTGCCAGATGAATGGCTGGCAACTGTTGGGATTCGCCGCCACCCCGAGGTGCGACTGGCCAGGAGACAATGGACAAGGGGCATGGGCACCGCCGGGCGGGAAGCGAATGCAAATGGCGCACTTGCCCCCGAAGCAGAGCTGCGAGCCAGCGACCTGGAGCGCCGTCGAGGCAGTCGTCTGCACCGACAAGTCACCGCTGCCGCCGAGCCAGCCAAAGCCCTTTGCGGTAGGATCGCCCATCTGATCTTGCATCCACCAGGTCCCGTTGACGCCCACCAGGGCGTCCGCGCTGGTCGTGCAGCCCTTGTCCGTGTCCGCGCACACACGGAAGACGACGCCAGGGTTCTCGCCGTCGATCTCGTACTTGGTGGCGTAGTCGTGGCCCAGGTACAGCCCGTTGACCGACTGCAGCACGTAGCAGTGGCCGTACTGGAGGCCAATGTCCACGCCCGCCTTGGTGGCGCACACGGGGCCGCCCGAGCAGATGGCGGGCTTGCTCGGCGGCGGCGGCGACGACTTGCACTGGAGCCCCTCGAGCACGCTGCCCAGGATGCAGCAGATGCCGAAACCGAGGAGCCGGTTGACCCAGAAAAGCGTGTTGAGAGACTCGTCGCAGCACAACTTCTCCTGGGTCAGGGCGGACGTGTATGACGTACAGGCGCGCTCAGCGAGCAAGGCTGAGGCCTGGGCGGTGACAGGGAGGACCCCGGTAAGAAAGATGGAGAGTTTCACGTCTAGAATGAGACAGGAGGTGAATGGCTGCGGGATGTCTTGGAATGTTTTGAATCTGAAGATGTTTATCCGTGGTCTTTGTCGAATAGATGGCGGAAATACCATGTTGGAAAGGATCAAGAGCTGTACTTATACTCTGCATTTGCGCGTGCCTGCCCGCTATATGCGCCGACAGAATTCCCGAGAATTACATCGCAGTCAGAATTCAGAGCCGTACCACGGCCCGGAGCCAGTTGTATGCATTGTGATCAATATACCGCAGATCCGTGCAGATCCGCGCAGGTTGCACCGAGACAGCGATGTCTTCGCTGCGGTTCCAGGTGACAGTTTGTTGCATTGCGGTTTCCATGGGTTCACTCCAGCCAGCCACCTCGGTCTCTGTGTACCTCGAAAGGAGAACTCGAAAGTGCGGCAACCTTGTCCGTAAGGATTTGCGAGATCAAGACGCGGAAATGACTGCCACCGGACCGTCGCGCCATCACAACGGGTCGGTCAGGCTGGCCAAGACATGCATCTCAGCTCAAATCCTGCCCGGCACCATACGCGTTAGATGCCGTGCGATCGATGATGGGAGCGTCTCGGGCCTTCGGCAGTTGCTGCCATTTCACGGCAAGTTCATAATCGGGGCATTTGGCCCGTTGGCAATTAGCCCATGTAGAACCATTGTAACATTGCTGATGATTCACACTTCAGCCGTGAGTGGCTGCATGCACTGGCGCCGTGAGTTGTCGCACGCCGTGGACAGTTCCCCTCGTGAGCGTTTGGGCAACGGCTTTCGTGTTATTAATTATCTCGGATATTTTTTACCTGGAGACTCACGCTGGGAAAGATACCAGCTTCACTCTTCAAGGGGTAACACTGTATTGCAATTGCGAAAAGTCGATGCAAGAGCTACCCCATCATTGCCAGTCGAGTTCCTATAATGCGGATTCTGACTCCCTCTCTATGAAATTCTTTTAGGAATTAATTTTCTAAAGATAGTACTAGAAATCTGAGGCTAGAAAGGAAATAGAAAGGAAAATGCTCATGCTTAAAATGTAGGCTATTCGTCGGGATACTGGTGGACGAAGTCTGTGCGACCAGCCGAAATAAGAGCGGCGGTTAATGCTATTGTGCAGCGCGCCCTGGGCCTCTCGCACAAGACTGGAAATGGCGAGACGCCTGCTTGGCAGACCGAGCACCATTGTAAGTGTGAAGATAACGGCTAGTAACCTCCCGCATGACTGATGCGGGAGGAGTTGTCGGCTCATGATGCTATTGTCAAGTTTTGTGTCATGCATCACAATTACACCAATTTACTCTGCTGTGCCACAGACTTACGTCCTTAATAGTAGCAACAATTCACCAAGCAAGTATGTACGGGACTCTAGAGAGAATTGGGAACGGGTGGCATTTTAACGGGTGGCATTTTATCTCAATGCCTGTTTTCAACTCTGCCTGTCGAAATGCCCGGCTGGAGCAAGCTGCCTGGTTAAGCCTTACACGCGGCCTACGCCGGCGAATTATTCCTGCACTGAAGAGTGCGGGGGAAATACCCTGGGAATATCCAGTGCTGTCGATTGCCGTTGCTGAGACATAGTTGCGCTCTTATTGGCCACCGTGCAAGGGGAATCTGTCGTGGAAAAATCATCGTTGAAATAAAACTGCTACAACTTACGAAGTAGGTCAATTACGGCCCAACATGGCTTGACGCGGGATCAGCATTTTGAGAGGTCTTCTAGCAGAGTGACTACATCGCACCAGTGCCCAGGAATTCCGTTGCAATGCTATTTATCCAGATAATAACAAACCCCAGTGATATACCCCCCTTACCCTCTTGCAGACCACGGAGCGGTTCAGCAGTATGCTTGCTGGGTGACAGTCTAGACAATGGCTGAGACCGGGCTGTGGAAGAATTCGCAGTGTGCTACACAACTGCCTCCAGGCCTTCCGAGTGATCCGAGACACTTCCAGGAGGCAAGCCTTTGTTTCGGCACGATCTGCACTGCAAGGCAAATTGTCACCATGTTTCCCCTCTTGTCTCTCTGCGGCTTTCGTCGCGCCGTCGCTCGGCTGCAACTTGGCGACAACTTGGCCGCAACTTGTCATTCTACCGAGGCGCCTTCTGTCCAAGTTGGAACACCGCATGACCGCGAGCTAGTAGAGCGACCTGATCCGATGGCCCCGAGTGCGGGAACTGCCGAGCTCCGTCTTCATTGAGATTGAAATCATGCGGCCATTCGACAGATCTGGCACCATTTTCCTGTCGCAGCCTGCCAAGGAAGGCAGGAAAGCGAAGCTGACTCGAGACCTCTTAGCTGAGTTGCTTAAGCATACACAACAGTAGAGTAGAAGAGTCAAGATACTACGTAGTGTGTGGCCGATTAGCGCTCAGCATTGATGTTCGGGTAGATTTCTCTTTCGAGCTTATTATCTTTCCCAACTCGAGCATATCCTGCCTCCAAATATTCCTCCATTCGGTAATCACCTAGTTGGTGTGGCGTGAGCTAACTTCCCCAGCGATTCAACATCGCCCCGCTGACAGTGACAATTCCGCCGTTGAAGTTTCTCCTCTAGCATGCTGGCTAGAACTGTAGTTCTTCGTCCAAACTGCACTCATCTATACAAGTGACGGAAAAGTTTTCTCGTTAACTCAGAAGGCTCGATTGGCTTACGACTGCTCGTGGCTCTCTCACCTCTTGGCTGGGAAAGGCTCTGACTCATCCGGCTAGAATTTGCACAGCCTCGTCGTCCTTTGTCAGATATGGCCTCTCAAAGCCGTAGGCCGCCCGCTAGATATAACCTCGACTCTGTGGTCGCGATGGGTTGACGTTCAGTTGGTTGCACCTCCGCGAACTTCACTCCTCGCCCTCGCTTGGCCACGCAGCACGACTCTTTCACTGCAAATCCTTTCTGCGCTACCAAGCCTGTCTCCCTCATGGCGGCACATGTCAAGGTGGCGCAGGCCCTCTACGTTGCTTCGACGCTCGCGGTGCTTGTGTACACTTTTTCCAGCTTCGTCGCCCACTACGCGCAGAAAAATGCTTCCTTCAATACCGTCTCGAGAACTTTCTTGCGCATGGCCGCAGTTGGTATTTTGCTTGCCACTCTTAGCGCCGAGGTGGTGCTGCTGAGCCGGCGTTTCCCGACGCCCGCAGCGTTCACGGAACACATGCTCAGCCTTGTCTATTCACTCGCGGGCTGGTCTCTGGCGTGTCTGAGAAAACGACTGCTCGTCGTTGACCTGTTTTCTCTATCGCTTCTCTCCATTGTGCTTGGCGGTCCGGTATCACTGATCGAGGCTGTCTCAGCAGGCAGAGACTGGATCTGCATTCTTCACGCTGTGCGTCTCATAGCGTCGCTCTTACTCCTCATTGACAGCGCAAGGCGACTGCGCAAGCGATCAAACACAGAGAGTAGACTTGATGATGATTCACGGCCCTTGCTAGAAGACACTACTTCCGAGAGGTCATCTTCTTTCGACTCGCACACGTTGGGCGCCGACTCACCAGCCAAGATTCAAAGTGACGACGGCAGCGATACTGCATCTGTTGCTAGCGGCGACTCTGAAGATGATTTCGACTCTGCAGCAAGTCGACTTCGAAAGAGCGGAAGCTGGATCGAGTACCTCCGCAACTTCAAAGTGTTCCTCCCAAGCCTCATCCCTCGCGACGACGTCAAGGTACAGGCATGCCTCGTCCTGTGCATACTCAACGTCTTTGCAGGGAGAGCCCTTACCATTGCTGTCCCAAATCAGCTAGGAAAGCTGGATGATGAGCTTGTTGGAGGCAAGCTGCCCATCAACGCTTTGTTGGTGTACTACCTGCTCACCCTGCTCGACGGCGACAGTGGAATCCACCTCGTTGAGAAGCTCACCAAGATACCCGTGCAACAATACTCTTATAAGAAGCTGTCAAACGCGGCTTTTAGCCATGTGCTGAGTCTGGAAATGAACTTTCACGACAGTCAGGACTCAGCTGAAGTGATGAAGGCTGTCGAGCAAGGCGAGGCTCTCACCAACATCCTCGACACGGCCATTCTCGAGATGATGCCTACCGTCCTTGATACGGGCACCGCCTTCGTCGTACTATACGCCAAATTCAATGCTGCTGTGGCCGTCACTATGTTCACCGCAGCCATTCTCTTCCTCACCACCGAGATCGTTACTTCGAGCTGGAACATCGACAACCGCCGTCGTGTTACCAAGGCTGAGCGCCGGCAGACCCGCGTCATGCACCAAGCCGTGCAAGGCTGGCGAACAGTGTCGGCCTTCAACATGTTTTCCTACGAGAAGCGCCGCTACGGCGACGCCGTCAGTGCCAACAACCGTGCGAAATTCAACTGGGGCGTCCGTGACGCCTACATCGAGGCCCTTCTTGGTCTCATCATGCCTACGACATTCTTCTGCCTCGCACTTATACTCGCGCGCGAGATATTTGCCGGTCGTGCTTCACCAGGCGACTTTGTGTTCCTTGACCAGTATTGGGAAATGCTCCTGTGGCCGCTGAAGTTTCTCTCCCAAGACTACCGTTACCTCATGAAGGACCTCATCGATGCCGAGCGTCTGCTTGCGCTCCTAAACACCGAGCCAAAGATCACTGACGAGCCAGGCTCCAAGCCACTGGGCTCCGTCAGTGGTGCTGTCAGATTTGAACATGTCGATTTTGCATACGATGCTCGCAAGGATGCACTCAATGACATCAACATCGATGCTGCACCCGGAGAGACGATTGCACTCGTCGGTGCGACAGGTGCGGGCAAGTCGACCATTACCAAGCTACTGATGCGCTATTACGAGATAACCGGAGGCCGCATCACCATCGATGGGACCGACATCCGCTCCGTAACGCAGGGTTCGTTGCGCGACGTTATCGGCCTGGTCCCCCAGGATCCGCTGCTCTTCAACGCCACCATCATCGAGAACCTTCGGTACGCGAGGCTTTCGGCCACCGATGAGGATATATACGACGCGTGCCGCGCCGCCGCCATCCACGAGCATATACTGTCGTTTCCCGACGGCTACGCGACCAAGGTCGGCGAGTCGGGGACGCGGCTGTCGGGCGGCGAGCTGCAGCGCATCGCGATCGCGCGCGTCTTTCTCAAAGACCCGCCCATCCTCGTCCTTGACGAGGCCACGAGCGCCGTCGACACGAACACGGAGGCGTCGATCCAGCTGGGCCTCGGGCGGGTGAGCGAGAAGCGCACCACGTTTGTCGTCGCGCACCGCTTGTCGACCGTCGTGCGCGCAGACCAGATCCTGGTCCTGCATGCTGGGGAGATTGTGGAGAGAGGAACACACCACGAACTGCTGCGACTTAGAGGCCGGTACTATTCGCTGTGGGAGAACCAGCGCGGCGGCATGATGGAGGCGGAGATGGCAGAAGCGGAATAGTCCGCAGCAATCCGGCGAAGGCGAGAGGGAGTAAGTGGTCAGTGGTGTGATATATGATTCACATTCACTATTATGTATTTCAGTACATTCTGTACATATTATGTGTTTGAATCTCCTGTGTCGCGTTGCAACTCTGGCCTTCGACGCCGTCCTAGATCTGCTGCACAGTGCGCTGGCCGCCGCGGGTTATCGTGATCATACCGCTGCAGAAGGAGCTGGAAGCTTCTTCTTTTTTATCGCTCTGTGTTGAAATCGACCGTGCCCTCGTAGGGCATAGGGCCCGACCGTGGGAGCTGAAACATAGTTGCGGTTGGTACCTCTCGTTGTGCGAGATATTGAGATTGACTCCAACGGTGCCAGGCCAGACTCGGACGAGCGTCGCTGTCACAGCAAGAGATATGAGAAGAAAATTCTGACACATTGCTGGGGCCTGTCTTGGCTGTGATCACGGACTACGCTGGATTGCTGCGAACACCGGGATGGTTATGTCGTCGGAATTGATCAACAAGGCCGAAGGGATAATGAGCAAATTTTCAAGTGAACGCATAACAAAGCGAATAAGATCTTGGAATACCTCGAAATTCCAAGACCGAGAATAGCTGCACCCGTGAAGGATCTCCTCTCAACATGTTCCACTGCATGGGATACGACTTGACCCTGTTATGCTCCATTACCAAACACATTTCTATTAAAGTGTGCTAAAATGAATGAATCATCATTTTGAGTTAAATAATCTAGCTATTTGTAGTCGCCCTTTGACGTCTGCTGGTCCAGACGGTGAACGACGGCGGCACTACATTTCGAGGCACAACATCTATGGTACCTCCAACCAGTCTGCAGCTCCAATAGCACCTTTCCAAGCCGGCTTATCATCAGCAATGTGCCACTTCCAAGCGTCAACTGCTTGCCACCTCTTCAGCTTCATCTTTTTATCGATGGTGGCGCACTTCGCGGAAAGGGTGATGCCTATAGAAAGGGCGAGGAGTTAGTGAATCGTGATACTTCCCGTTGTTCGATATATGCATACCCTTGAACGCCCACTGGTCTCCATTTCCACTCGCCCCGAAGTTGTCAATAATTTCAATGGTGTTAAGCTCGCGGATGTCGATCTCGGTAGCGTCGAAAACGTCCTTGAGATTGACGGTGCCTGTCGTGGTGGTGCCCAGTGCCAGTTCCTTGCCGAGCTCGATCTTCTTTTTGCCGCCGAGATCCAAGGCCAGAGTATCCCACGTTCCGCCCGACCACCAGTTATGCAGCTCGAAGTCGTAAGATAGTTCCTTGATAAGGGCGCAAGGAGGTGCGAATGCCCAGTCTTGTGGAACAATAGGGAAGCCGACGACGGTAGCCTTCGCCTTGTCGCCAGGACGTTGATACCACACATTCAGGCCAACATACTTATCCTCCCTCGCCTTGAACGAAGGATCAGCACACTCTGCGCGGAGCGCCACATCTGCGTTCAAAATATCAGTACTGATCTCCGGAAAGCTCAGACGATGGCTCGTACCTTGGATCTGCCACTGGTCATTCCAATCCCCCTTGGCAGTCAAAGTAATTTTGTTGATACCAGTGATTTCTATCGCGTCCCGATGGTATGCTTTCTGCATGTTAACCGGTATCTTGAACTCCTTTCCTCGCTCTGGCTTTGAAGCCACCTCCAGAACAGCTTCGCCAGCCGGGCCTTCGAGAGTAGCGCCGATGTCATCCCAAGTCCCCGAGGAGAGATCGTTAGAGAAGGAGACACGAAGTTCGATATTCTTGATCTTGCGGCAGGGCAGCGGCACTTTTTGCCTCAGTAGAATTTCACGAGCCCGATCGCAACTGTGCTTGTCTACGATTTTCGGCGGCGTTGGCGTTACTAAGTAAAGCGATCAGCGAAGCCCGGTATTTGGCTCAGTCGAGGGCGGTTCTACCTTGTCGGCGGCTCAGCGTTGCCGAATCTCTCAAGAGAGACCGTTCACTGAGACGTCTATTCCCCATCACAGACCCGAGAGTAGTGGGACAGTCGAGCTCGATGTAGGTTCCCGACATCAAAGCCCGGAGTTCGTCGCTAGTGAGGGCTCTCTGGCCACTCGTGCCGTGATCACTGCCAGAGTGCCCTGGAAGGCTTGGCTGATCCGACTGGTTACTTCCAGGGAACCCCGGAAGGTTCGGCAGGTTCAGGTTGCCGCCGCCGCTGCCGCTGGGGCCATCGAGTTCCGGTAAATCCTCCAGGGTTTGGCCGTGGAGCCGTTGCCAGAACCTGTCAAGCGTTCTTCGTTGGGGGGCAGTCTCAACATGATTCCGTTCGTAGTCCTCGTACCCCCATCGCTCACCCGTAATGCCTCTCTCGTGATCCATCTGCATCTGTAGGGACGACACGAGCATACCTGTCCGCCCGTGTCCGTGACCACACCATACGAGCGTAGCACCGGAGTTACGATTAGCTTGAAACGCTTCCCAGGCCCGTTGAAAGTCTGCCTCTGCTGCCACAGAGAAGTCTCTAATGGGTATAGGAGTATACACAATTCCCTTCTCCTCAAGAGCTTTTTTGATCTTTTCGTTGTGTGCATCAGAATTCGCGCTGATGACATGCGTGATGTTGTTTCTAATGAAGGTCCTCATTGTCTGTGCAGTTACCTGCTGAGTCCTATCGTCGTTATTACGATAGTAGGGCGCTGAGCAGCGAGCGAGGGTGTAATCGGGGTTTACGTGTTCCTGCACAAACGCAAATCGCTGAAGCCCGCCATCGCTTCCGTCGTCAACGTCAGGGTTATCTGGGGGCGGGCCAGCTCCTATGGGACAATGAGTGACTTTGTGCAGCACTGTTGCTTGGGACCGAAACTTACCGCCCATATCTTCGTACCCGTTGGCTGGTACTGCCTGGGCTGCCCAGGCAAGAGCCAGGAAGGCCTTCTTGAGAAGCATTCTGCTGAGTCAACAGAGAAGCTGTTTTTGTAGAATGAATGGTGAGTTTGCCTGTACTTAGCGAGCGATGACTTGGAAGTCTATAGTGGAAGATTCTGGTATCATTTGGGGCGAAGCACCTCTATACTAATATAGTTATTCCTGTGGTTAGGCATGCGTACAGTGCACTGGCATCTCGCCATTATTCTGTACACACTAAGAAAGCAGGAAAGAGGAAAATTGCTTTAAGGCTCGTGATCCAGCATTGTGGAACTACAGGGCAGTGAAGAGGAACAGGGACTACGAGCATGGTCTACCATGCACCTGGGATATAGTGACATGCACAAGCAGCTTGGATGCCGAAAGGCTTTGCTTTGCATGGGGGCAGAATAGTGGGATATGTAATGGACGAGGCGGGTCTGGCATTGCTGCAGGCATGCTTAGGAAGCCGGAAAAGCACCGTACCTGGCGATATAGCTCTTGGTTGCGTGTCCACTAAGAGGAGAGAAGGGAGCGAGCAATTTCATCAGCCCCATGCAAGCAGCAACCATTCAAAGAGTGCAGCGCATTGCAGTACGAATGGGTATACAGCAAGCTATGGGAACGGTTCCCAGCGACAAATCTGGGCTCTTCTCGCCCCCAGAGTCACTCCCTCACTCCTCCCCTGCATTCAACGGTAAGCAGGCTGATGGACGCACAGCGTTGCTCTACGAGAAAGAGGGCAAGGAAGAGACGGAAGAAAACGGAGGATCCCGCTGCCGGCACCCGCCTCCACCCCGCACGGCCTGACTGCGATACCTCACGCCATGCGAGTGCTGCCACGCGGCTTAGGTTCGTCCTTAGGGTGGTCCTTTTCTCGACTTCCCCTGAGCCTAAAGTCCTATCCATCTCCATTCGGGTCCGGGTTTAGCTCCCGGAGTGGCCGCGTGCTTCAAATCAAACCTCGCTCAGATCATATGTCACCAGATGAGAACATTGCATTGCATGAGTCAAAGACGCATGGTAGATTGGATCCACAGAGAAAGCGCCATCAATAACGCACATCACGCCGCCTGGACAGTAGTGCCAATGCAGTGTGCTGGCCCCAAGCCTGAAGTCATTGGACGGTCTCGACGGCACGGCGTTGTCGAGAGACGCACTGTGAGAGAATTCGGAGGGCATGCTGTTATCCCGTCATTGTTTTGCGAGGTCAGCCAGCTGCGGTGCTCACGGACATTGCACGGCGGCTTACGAGCACACAATACAGGTCGAGTTCTAAGTCCGCGTTCCAGGCCAGCCGTTGGCATAAGCAGCACTGCTGGACAATGGCCGAGAGTGTTCTCTATTTAGCCACAATGCGAGCAGTTCCCGTCCGGATGAAGTACCGGGTCAGTCATTCTACCAATTGTGTGGGAGCTGACGGCAGGGGCAAACATCCAGGCGGAGCTATGGAAGCAGCTGGCCGTAGCGGTTGGTATAATGTCCATCTTGCGCGTTGTATGCCTTGCCTGTCCTAAACTTCGCATGACCCTATGAGCATGATCCCCTAGCGCAGGCGCATGGAGCATAGTGAGATCCTGTCATAGCCTTCTCACAAGCGCACCGGGTACTGTTGATCGGTGCCTATCCGGTGCTGGTTGCCCCCCCTTCGGCCTCTGTGCCTGATTGAGAGAGGGGCTTAATAAGCTGGCAACGCAGTAAGGGAGTTATGCTTTTGGACAGAGACTCCTTAAGCAGAATAATGGCTGAAACATTGTGGCGAAGTCATGAGCCAAGAGACTAGCTTGGACTACAGAGGACAGCATTGAGTTGTCCTCTGAGTTATCAGCCTGTAGAAATGCTGGCTGCTTCCCCCCGCCCCAACCACGGATCGCACATCTCGAGGGACCACACTGATGGTTTTGTCGTAGGTGGTTAGCTTACAGTGCCAGCAGGCGACGGCTTAGCAGTTCGATGGATCCAATCAGCAGTGCTGTAGAACGTTTTAAAAAGCGGTCTATTTCGAGATCATGCGAGCAGCTGATGGCTGGATCGAGCTGGCACGGGGCCGATGAGCACCTTGCAACCTCGGACCCGCGCGCTCCGACCGAGCCGAGTACGCTAAATCTGGCCGGGGGCTCAATATGGCTTGATTTTGAGTTTCCTACGCCGAGTACTCAGTACCCAGGCACGGCGGCCCGGAAGGTTACATCACCACGCGAAGAGATGCAGTGAGCCGCGCTTGTCGAAGGTGGCCGGCGAGGAAGTCGCCGCACTTGGTACCTGCTTGTAGGATGCTGTCAATCTGCGAACGATCAAGAAAAAACCACTTATTCTCTACCTTGCATGATCGGATTGTTCTCCAGCACAGGGCCCCCTGGCCCGTCTCACCAGGCCGTCGGGATACGCGCCGATTTATGCCCTCTCACGCCGAGTACGAGTTTGAAGGATCCGCTTCGCTGCCGGCGAAGTCACTCTCGCAATCCGATCGGAAAATGCTTCACGGCCTCCCCACCCCATCCATGTCGAGGCTTCGCAAGCTGAAAAGGACCAGGGTGATCCAGTGCCAGCAGAGCACATGACAACCTGCCATGTTGGGCGCGAAAAGGGGGATCGGAACAGCGCGGAGGGACTCGCGCACCCCAAAGAACAGATCACTCCTTCTCGCGCGGATGGCCTGCCCGAGCCGAGTGTCAGCTGTCAGCAGCGGGCGCTCAGCCATCGGCATCGCCCTGATAACATAACCACGCCGCTGGTTTTTGCTGGCCGGAGCATGGGGTGACGCCGTTTCAGGCGCCTCCGGCAACCGAACGGTGCCGCGGCGGGCCGGCTCCTCGGGGCCAGCAATCAGGCCGTCCTGATCCTATATCTGCAACGTGCTGTGCTATTCGCCATGCGCATTTTCCCTTCTTCTTCTTTTCTGCGACTTCTATGGAGTAATTGCATTGTCCGAGGAAAAGCTGTACTTGAATTCTCGCCCAGGTACTGAGGAAAGCAATGCCGTCTTCTGCTTCTGCGGCGCATGATGAAGCCGGCGCTCCGCCCCCCCGCCCGGCCACGAACAGCCTCGTGCTGACCGCCGCCCGGCTCGCCGCCAACTACGCGGCTCCGCGCATGGACAGTCGCATACAGGCCTCGCAGGTCCCCTTTGCGCAGTCGCGCATTATGCAGCCGCAGCAGGACTCCTGGTGGTGGGGCTGGACGCACTATGGCATCTTCCTCCCGCGGCTGCCGGAGCCGTACCGCTTCCTCAACCTGATGACCTTCATCGGGGCCACGGGCGCCGCCTGCTTCGACAACGACTACCTCGCGGCCCCGGATGCGCGCAACACGGCGACGGTCCTGTCGGCCACGGCCTTTGGCGAGGACCACCACTACGAGGCCTACGACGCGTCGGCAGACTGCGACTTCCGCGCCGACGGGTCCCGGCTGGCCTGGGGCGACCACCTGGTCATCCAGTGCCAGCATCCGGAGTACAGGGTGACGGGGCGCTACAGCCACATGAGCGTGGACCTAGTCGTCCGCGCCACGGACCAGGTGTCGTACTTCACCAAGATGCCCATCTATGACCACTTCAGCGTGCTGGCGACGTACGAGGGCACCATCAAGGACGTCCGCGGTACGACGCCCATCCGCGACATGTGCACCGTCGAGTACGCCCGGTCCCTCACGCTGCAGGCGCTGACGCGGAGGCCCGTGCCCGCGTCCCTCAAGCTGCCCATCACGTTCTTCACGTACCAGATCGTGAACCTGGACGACGCGACGCAGCTGCTGCTGACCAAGGTCACCGGCGCCGGCGCCACGCTGTGCCTGCCTGGCGCACCTGCGGACGCTGGGAGGCAGCGGCGGGCCGGCGCAGGTCTTTGAGCGCACGCGGCTCCAGATCGTCGAGTACGCGGGCGAGCGCCTGGTCGACGGGCAGGGCCGCCGCATGAGGGTCCCCAGGAGGATGCGGTGGGAGGTGGACGAGGACGGCGGCGCGGCGCTGCTTCGGCTCGACGCGGACGTGGACGCGCCGTTCCGCTACGGCCACGGCCAGGGATATGTGAGCGCGTACACGTACAAATGCACCTGGGGCAGCCGGGTGCTCGACGGCACTGGGTATTTGGAGTGGGTTGACATTGAAGGATGAAGACAGAGGGCCAGTTCGCTCTTCTTGTGGCGGGTGTAAGTTAGGCTGGCTACACAACAGTTGGCTCTTGTGTTATAGCACGGTCGCAGTTTCAGAGCGCTTCCAGCGAGATCATTGTAACTTGTTTCATCCCAGCACGTCTCCAGGGAGTTTCTCTTGGAACTGGGCCATCAGTAAAGCCATCAAGGTTGCAGACAGGGCTGTTGTCTCGAAAGCTGTTGAAGCACATAAGACCAAATAATCCATCAGCCAGAAGGTGGTGCCACCCTTTTGCTGTGTTTCCACAAAAGCAGCGCCCACTGTTTAATCTACGCGAGGACCGCTAAGCCCAGACCCAGCCCAGCGTTGGGCGATGGGGTGTGAGAACGAAGAGATGCCGCAATCCCAGCAAGATCGCCTAGCACAAAGTACACCCTCCACACATTGGTTAGACTTATTTCGTGGCGGAATCGGCGATTCCGGCGAGTGTTCCGTGGCCGGAGGATTCGAAAGCAACTCTAGCTTAGCCTCCGCGCTGCTTCTCAACCGCCCAACCCCCATTCAGCTGTGTTGATGCTCTCACGTTTCCAAAGGCTCTTGAACATTAACAGTCAACCGCTTCACCGTATGGCTTCGGCAGAGCTAGTCCTCCAGTAGTTCCAGCTGGCCAACCCACCGGACGGCCTAGACCGAGCAAACTCCACCAGAATGCACCGCCTGCCCCTGCTCAGCAACCTTGTTTAGCGCCATCATCGTACAACAGATGGAACCAAATGTGATAAAGCATCTCGAGCGAGTGCGTATCAGTCAGCCACCCTGGCCTTGCTTCCCGGTCAGCCCTGGAAACTCGGCACACGATGCCGGCCAGCTTCCCGCCTCGAGGGAACGCTGAGTGGGCTGCTCGTAGTTGTCGCGTCGGCCTTATTTGCGATGGCAGTCGGCGATGATAACATGTACAGACTCGCCCCGGAGCCGCAACGAGGCCCAACCGGGATTGCCCAGATTGCCCATCTAGGTGCAATAGGGCTTAGACTGGGCTGGTGGCGGTGGAGACTTGCTTCGCTGTACTTCTCTCCATCACGCTTTACAGGGTGTCGATGAGGCAGTAGCCTGGGCAATGATGCATACCGCCACATCCACCCGGCCCCGTCCATGGCCCTTGCCCAGCTGGCAGGCCTGCAGAGAGCGTTCGTTCATAGCCACGATGTCTGGAACTGAGGGGGTTGCGCGAAAATCGATTCGCCTATTTCGCAAGTGAGGGGTAAGTTGTTGTGCTCGGTCGGTGTAGCAGCTCGCGTCTATATATATTCGGGTCCTCTCACGTCTTGTGGGAATTGTACCCCGGACTTAGCAATCCATCATTACTCTTCACAATGTCTTTCAACACCAGCAGCTCCAACATCCGCGTCGACGACGGCCGCATTCTTCGCGCCAGCGTCCGTAACGGCAACGGCGAGGAGGTCGAGAGCGAGCTTGACCTGGACACCGTGCTTGGTAACAACAACGGCCGCTTCGAGTGGGGTGGCAGTGGTATGTCTCTTTCTCCTTCTCCGTTCGCTCTCTCACCATCTATTCTGTGGAAAACAACGCCTGGCAGCAATTCACCAACTCCATGGTTGCGGTGACTGAGAACCATAATGAAAGAACAAGCTAACATGTCCGCTATCAATAGGCTTCTCCGGATCTGCCGAGAACATCACTTTCTCTGTTGAGGGTGGTGCTTCCGTGCCTATTCTTCGCGCCCGCCTCAACGGCCCCGACGGACAGGTCGATGCCGACGTCAACCTCGCCGAGCGTATTGGCAACAACAACGGTAGCCTGTCTTTCGGTAAGTCGCCATCGATTTATATACAGCTTTCCTTTCTAGAAGCTTAGCTAATATGTCATTTAGCTTGAGCGACGAATGATCCTATCGTGGCATCTCCAATATCTCCCGCTTTGCAAGTTGCGCTGTCACACCACCCACCCTGGGCTGAGGATACTGGTAGCTCCATAGCGACAACAATACAACTGTTAAATCGTGTTTCTGACCACAGTAACCATTGTAGTCGTATTAGATTGGCCGAACTTTAAAGGAAGGCGTCAATCCATGAATTCACGTCACTTCCATCGATGTCTTCGGGTCCTAGCCAGTCGCTCATCAAGCCCTGGGCGTAGGCAGCCGCGGTCGTATCCTCTGACCAAGAAGTCGTCATGCGTCCAAATTCCTTTGATGCGCCGTCATAAAGTAGTTCGCGTAGTTTTTTAACTTGAGAGGAGAGCTCGGGAGATGGCCAAAGTTTTTGGCACCTTTCCAACAGTCTCATCTGGCGAGTGAGGTAGTCGGCAGCATCCGAATGCAGTCTTGGATCTGGCGATGTGAGCGCAGCCTGACGTGGAAGTTAGAGCCCTCGCGAAAGACATGGTAGGTACGAAGTTTGGTACTGACCAGATGTACCGCAACGCACAAGAGCATGCAGTAGATACTAAAATTTGCCCCTCGTTGCATGCATTGCACCCCACGTAGCCCATGTTGGTTAAGGATAGCTTCATAAAGGCGACACTGTTGCTTGGCCGCCGCTTGGCACAGGAGCATGTGCTTTACCCATTCTCCATTTTCGACATGCTGATCGTAAAATGGTAGTTGGACCCGGTTGAGCATGATTTGCCCCATGCAGTAAAATGAGTGCAAATGCCCAGTAAAAGCAGACTTGAGGGTCAGGTAAGACTCAGCCCCTGTGTGCTCAACTGTCAGGCTAGCAGGAAGATTCTTCAACCAGCCCTCGAGGGTAGATTTGTGGCGGAGAAATTCTGCCTCCGTCGCAAGTGCAGGCTCAACTTTTCCCAGCAGGTAAGTAGAGTATAATTCTCTAATATTCCGTACAAGAAGCGCGAGCTGCGTAAACTGGAACTCTTCTGCTGGTGCTGAGTCGCAGTCTGTTTCGTCCAAGCCGAGGGAGAAGTCAACGGTAGCGACGGGTACCGTGAGGGCCGAGTATGCTGGGGAGATGTCAGCATGGCTTTACCAAGTGTAGGCAGCTTGCATACCTTTGGGGTAGCTAATCATAACTTCGACCACGTATATGGTCTGCCAAATTCGTCGTCGCAGCTGGCAGTCCGCGGAGCTACTGCCACAAGCGCTAGGCAGTGTATGGGTCGTATGATGGCTTAGCTGAAGATTTTGAGCTATTTCGATACATCTAGAAATTCCCAACCATGAGTCGTAGTAGTAATTTTCCTTTCGCATTGACTCTTGAGCCTTTATCAGGATCAGGAGGGCCGGTGCTGAGGCCTGGGGTGTGGAGAGATGGGGAGAGTTGTCCTGCAGCACATTAGTTACTGGACCAACACGAGCGATACGCAGCGTAGCCTACCTCTCGCGAGATGGAACCACTTCAGCGCATTTTCTGGTGCGTCGCTTATGGCTTCGGCAAGACTGAAAACCGCGCTGCGCGTCGGCAAGGGAATCGACTCTCTGTCTGCAGCCCAGCGCTGCATGAAATCCCGTTTGTCCAGGACCGGGACAAAGTTATGGGCGTGCTCGAAGAAAAGTTCAACGAGCTGCGTAAGTGAGTCTCCTGATTTATCCTCTTCAGCTTTTTGGGCAACTTCAAAGTCAGCCAAAGCGCCTATGACTGATGTGTGTAGATCAGAAGTAACGCTAGGGCGCGTGTTGGTCGATTCGTTTGTCTTGTCTGCCTCATCGACCGCGACATACGGGCCTTTGAAATATGTGTTAGCATCTTGCACAAATAGGTTCTTCCCTTTTTTTTTCGTAATCCAACCCACTCACCGACAAGTACATCATCTATTTCCAGTGATCCGAGCAGACTAGATAGATCTTGCTGGTGGTAAAGATCTTGAAGCGAAGACACGGGAGTGTCCGTGTTGGAAGACCGCCTGTAACGCACGATACTACTCGCAAGTCCATTTCGAGTAGAATCGCCATTGTCTTCGTCTTTGATCTCCTCGGAACTCGACGCAGAGCGTTGGGGGTCTTTCTGAATGGCTCCAGACAGTTGTGGCAATGTGCTGCCTCCGCTTGAACCGTGCTCTTCGCAATCCGACCAATAACTGACGTCGCTCGGTGTGCCTACAAGGTTAATATTATTGTTAAAAATAGGGGTCATAAAGTTTCATAGATTCCAGTCCTTACTTGCTCGGCTCTCCGTGACATTGGCTTGTTTCGCGCTGGCCCTTTCTACCCAGCGACGGATCTTGGCAGGGGGTACGACCTTGCCACGGACACGGAACGTATGCTTGGAACGTGGTACTATTCCCGCTTGTCTTTCGTAGTATTTCCTGGAGATAAAGTCCATCTCCCTAGTCTTGACGTTCTTGTCTAGCCCCCACTGCGAAATGCGACTTCTGTATTGTCTCAGGCTGGAACCGGGTTAGCAGCGTCCTGGCAGCGACTCTCTGCAGCACATACGTGGCTTCGAATCCATGTTCCTTTTGCATGAGCGCCCTCACTTCCGACAGAGGCATGTTTTTCTTGACATGGAGGTCGACAATTGCAGTCTTGAGTGGTTCCCAGTCACGTTCTCTCAGCGTCGGTGCCTTGCGGCGCCGCTGGGGTGTCGCAGCTACGTCCGTGACTGGCATGGTTTGCAACCACGGGTGTGAATAGCCGGACAGTCAGCATCTGGATATTAACCTCTACCAGCCAGGTAGTCAGAGTCGGTGGAGGCCAGCGCAGCACCGGGCCAGAGCTCGAGATGGTAGCAGTGTGAAGGCGAGGCCAAGGCCTCCATGTCGATCTGGAAATTATCAACATGAGCTTGGCGGGGCATTGTCAATCGAACCGTGCCCGGGAACATGCCAGCCTCGGCAGAATCAGACGCAGTTCCAACACGCCGAGTATCTCAAAAACTGCGCTGTGCCGTCGTGCATTGTACAACAGCAAAGGCTCGTATTGCAGGCGTTTGCATAGAAACCGTCAGCCGTCAGCGGTCGCCTCTACCAACTCATGTACACACCCGGGGTACCTCGGCTTGGTGCCTGCTAGGTAGGTACCTTATTCGCAACCTGAAAGCCTATCTGGCTCGGGTACCACGTTACCACGATAGGTAGGTGGGGTACTTCCATTTTCTCGCTGAGCTCTGCGTTACTCGCACTGTAAGAAATCGCTGGTCGATGGGTAGCAACCTCGTGATGGTGTAGGAAAGAGGGCTGGCAGACAATTTCTAGGAGTCATGATTGCGTTTGTCATATCTATCATCGTGGTTGTTTGTCTATTTATTTTTGGTTGTCTGCTGTGCATTAGATCTACCGTCTGGCTGAGCGATGGCAAGACCTTTGATCTACTCCAGTGTCGGATCAACGTCGTATTCGACATCTGTTCTTATGATGTATTTCGCGCCTTGTGTAACGCTAGTTCCCTCATGAAGTAGCGCTCCTTTTGTTTCGCCATGCGGGAACAGGGCGACACCGCCCATCACTGGCCGGACCGGATAAGCATTCAGTGTGCCTTCATGCGGAGACGGCAGGAAGAACATGGTTTCGCCGCCCTCAAACTCGTCGTTCAGGTAGAGCAGGAACGTAAAGAGCGAGCTTTGCTTCTTTCCAGGCGGCGAGTTGTCATAAATATACTTGTCCTCGGCACTGATGCCGGATGGGGGCCAGGCACCATCAATGTGACTTCTGTACTCGGCTCCGGGAACATATCGATAGACTCGAAACCGGCGGTTCAACCCACGAGACTTCTTGCCATCGATGATTTCAGGTATAAACGGAGATACGCGTGCCCACAGCTTGTCATGGAAATCCGTGTCAATGATCCAGTAAAAGTTGTGTGCCAGAATGGATGTGTCACCACGATCGCGAACGGGCTCATCTGGCAAGAACTCGACCGCCTCGCCGGCCGCGATGATTGCCTTGCATTCCTCTGGCTTAAGAACATCCTTTATCAGGCTGAGATGAGGTACACTCGGATGTTTGTGATACGTTATTGTGGAGTGGTCGGGGGATAGTGGGATGGTATCGGGCTTCGTTGTATATAAGATCGCAGGATGGTGGTTCGGCGGCTTGCGAAGGTGGCCGGGCACCGTTTCTAAAATGCGCAGCGACGATGTTATCAATTCTTGGTTTTCTGCAAATATGGACTTGTCGAGGACAGACGCATAAACCGGCTCCGATGTGCTGGAGGAGCGCAAGTCCCAAGACGGCTGGAACGAAATTCGTGAGGCAGCGGCGCCGGGCAGCGGCGCCTTCATATCAACCGGGCAGCTGACCCTCATCACAGCATCGAGGGTTGCGAGGAGCTCGCTATCTCTTTCGGATCGCTCGGGGTTGTCAAGGCTGACACCGTTCGGTTGGGACACCACGTCAAGATCGCGCACCCAGCGACAGAGCGCACCGAGTTTGGGCTCTTCGTTGCGCAGTCGCATTTCCGCAAGGAGGATCCGCGCCTCGAGAAATTTCTCGTCACTGAGAGCCGCGGTGACTCTGGCCGTGAGGTTGGCCCCCTCTGCAGAGAAATCTGAGTAGACGCTCGTGTCGTCTTCCCCTCGCGTGTTGTTACGTACCAGCGGAATTGACGCCTGTGGTGCAAGACTGGCGGAAATTGTACACGGCCACGCGGAGAACTCGGCAAAGCTTCGACTTGGTCAAGTTGGGATACCTGGCCAGTGTCGATAGTGTATCGGTCGCGATGTCGAGCTCTTCCTCGGAGATGACAGTGTGCAGGCTCTTGGGCTCAAAGTCTGTCGTCGCAGCTGGCGGAGCGGTGTCGATCTTGGCCAGCTTTTGCGCCTGCTGCGCCTTTGCGCTTCTCTTTCTCTTCGAGTTCTTATTCTGCGCCATAATTCCTGTTTGGTTCCGAATGTCGGAGAAATGGTTGATTGCCGTGGCAAAGCCTGCTCAAACAATTTCCTCGATAGAGATCCGAGATAAAAAGAAAAGCGGGGCATTTTGGAGGGGTCCAGTAGCAGCCATGATCAGAGGTGGTAGGGGATGAACTTGTATTCATGCAACTACATAGCTGGACTAAATCTACTTGTCATGGACTTTAGTCCAGTATCATACATCGTTGAGCCACTTGGTCATTTCAGCCGCGGTGCCAGAGCTGAACATCGGACCAAGTTATGGACAGATCACCACTGCCGCTGTTGGTAGTGTATGCTCCAATCTTATCATAGAAGCTGCCACCAGGAGCACTGTTGTCGCGGAACATCTCTTTGCCATTGACGTACACGCTGTACCGCTTCGCACCAGCATCGTGCACCGTGTTGATGCGAACGGTCGCGCCAACCTTGGCCACGCCCTCCGCGATCGTCTTCCCACCCTCGACGCTGTAGAGGCGGCCGCCCTGCTCGACGCCCATGATGAAATAGGGACCGGAGTTGCCGTTGAAGGTCTGCTTGATGGAAATGCGGTTGCCAGACATGGAGTTGATCTTGAAGGTGCCGCCAAACTGGTGCGTGCCAGAAGAGTAGTCATTGTTGTACCGGCGCTCGGCACGGAGATGGCCATTGGAGCAACCAGAGCCGCCGCCATTACCATTTGGGCTTTTCGGGATGGAGAATGTGTCGCCGCTGACCTTGCCGCCCTCGCATTGCTGCGTGCTGAAGCCGGGATGCTCCTCGACCCAGTTGCCGCTTTCCACTGGGCTGCCAGCGAGGGCCAGCGCGGCAGCGGAGAAGACAGCGAGGAGACTCTTGACAAGCATTGTGTCTTGGATAACGCAGCGTAAGATTTGGAATGGGGTATGTTTTGGCTAGGAAGAATGTGCGAAACTGGGTGAGAAGGTGTTGAGTTCTATGTTGCAGAGCACTCACCGTGGCAGTCGATTCGCTTTATATTCATCACCACTCGCCCATTCTAGATGGCCTCAGTCTTCGATTGGTGGAAAAAGGATCGGGGCTACGCTGCTGGCAGTGCCGTGCAAGGCCGGGGAGCCGTCAGCAACAAGCAGAGACATGCCGAATCAGCAGCCAGGATACAGCGGGCCGCATGGATACACTCACACCATCTTAATTGGGATCTGACAACTGTCCTGGGTGCTATCGTAACAAACTGTGGGCTGCAACACTACATCGTTGTGTAGCTCGGCCGGCAAGTGTCCACCATACAGAGTGGTGAGAAGCAGGTATCGATACAAATATGTTCAGTTCACTAGTACTATTTACAAGAAAACGGCTGAAGCTACAGCTAGCTGCCTCGACTATACATCGTCATTCATCGCCCAGCGACCAGGATTGGTCAACTAAAAATGCGCCGCCAGCGACAGGCCAAAGCACTTTTCTACCCTGGCGCCGGTAATGGACTCGGCCACGCTTCCACCTTCGAGCATCCTGATGCCCGCGCTCAGCTCCTTCGCCAAGAAAACCCGGGGGACCACGGTATTGGAGAACTCGCACACAATGGGATAGAAGACTTGCTGGCTAGCGTCGGCAGCCATGTAGAAGAATGAACCGTCAGCGGCCGGCGCCGGCACCAGGACTGTGACGACGGCATCATTGGGGATTTTGTAGGCTGGGCTGGAGCGCAGGCGCGAGACGCCGACGGCGCTCATGGCACTCGCATAGTAGTGCATGACGTTCAGGTTCCCATCGAACGGGATGATGGCCTCCTTGGAGGTTGGCCACATGGAATTGCATGTCTTGCTGGTCTGGTTGCTTTCTGCCGCGACGTAGATGTTGCCATCGTTGCAGGAGGCCACCATGCTGCCGCCAACGGAGGTGAGTAGTGGCGCGAGATCGAACCGGTGCCCATCCTTGAAGACCTGGGGGGTTGTCTCATCGGCTTCGGTGCAAGAAACATTGGCCTTGGCGCCGGGGTGTTCTACCAATGTGGGCGTGACTCTGGCGGAAGAACTGGTTGGTGAAAGCACCGATGAGCTGCTCGTAGAGGCAATGGGCAAAATGATTGGCGAGCTGGCCTGCTTGGTGGTTGCCCCCACGGACGAGCTGCTCGACGAGCTGTTTGATGAGCTATTCCGTTGAGCCTTGGACAAGTTGATCGGCGAGATGGTAGGCAGGATGGTGGCGGAACTGGTGGGAGAGTTGCTCGAAGAGCTGACGAGAGAACTGACGAGAGAGCTGGCGAGAGAGCTGGTGAGAGAGCGGCTTGAAGTGCTGGAGAAGGCGCTGCTGAGGGGGCCGCTGAGCGAGCTGGTGGGAGAACTGGTGGAAGAACTGGTGTTGGTGATGCTCTGCGTCTCAACCAATACGCTGCTGGTCTTGACTTCTGCAAATACAGCACCCGGATTGGGTCTGGGGCCAACGAGATTCTTGAGACTAATAATCCTGTTAGCAGAGAAACGACAAAATCGCGGGCTCAGCTTACTTCAGGCAGCCCTTCACGATAGGCTGCAATCCCGTGTCGTGAAGTATCGGGACAGCGAGGCCGAGAACATCGACAGAGAGCTTGTTTCGCCAGTTCAAGCTGGTGCTAATGCCGGGACAGCCATCAATCTCCTTGAAGCCGCCCTGGAACCCGGTGGACGCGTTGTAGCTGGCCGCGCCCGCCACCTGCGCCGCCGCGCTGATCATGGGCTCCTCCGTGATTCCGAGCGCCACCTCAAACGACGCGACCTTGAGGCCGACCTTGATGCCCACGGGGAGCGCAGCGCTCGCGGCTACCATGACCTGGCCCTCGGCCTCCAGCACGGGCTTGAAGTACGGGGTCCAGCCCGCCGCCGTGCTCCGGCTCGGCTCGAAGATGTACAGCACCGCGGACGCCTGCGTCAGGCCCATCTCCCCGCCGACCAGGAGGCGGCCGCGGGCGGCCGCCTCGAGCTCGACCTTGGCGGCGACGGAGATGTAGGGCCCGACCGTGACGATGCCGTACGAGAGGCCGGGCAGGCCGAACGCGAAGAGGTCCTGCTGCAGGCTCGTGCTGTACCGGATCTCGGCGTCGACGCCGACCTTGAGCACGATCTTCATGTTGGTGCGGAGCGCGACCTCGCCGTCGAAGATGCCCTTGAGGGGCGTGATCTTGGCCTTGCCGGAGAAGACGGCCTGGCCGGAGACGCCGCAGTCCACGCAGTAGATGTTGACGTGCTCGTGGAAGTCGCCGAGCTCGGACGTCTCCTCGTGCTTGAAGAGCGCGATGGAGTTGGCGCTCCAGGGCGACGTCTCTCTGGGAATCTCAGGCCCCGGGAGGTCCCAGGATACGGGCTCGTTGAAATCGCCTTGGATGGTGAGTGCGTCTGCCACGGTGTTGTACGCCGTCTTGATCGCGTCGACGAAGCCGTTCCAGAGGTTGGACCAGAACCCGCGTGCTTGAAGCGCACGGCGCCGGCGAAGCTCTCCCTTCAGGCCGGGCTCGATGCATTTGTTTCTTGTAGCATTGCGCCCAGAAGCAATAGCTTCGCCGTCGGCAATAATGCGCTGGAGGAAGGCCTCGGAACTGGGGGGAAGCTCATGGTATCCGAGTGCGTCATCGAGCTGGCTGTCAAAGGACCGGCCAAAGGAAGCGGTCGCCAACCCGTGGCTGTCGTGCGGAGCATAAGAGGATGCCCTAGATAACCTTGTTAGCTTATTTCCGATTTAGCATAAACGTCCGATGTGACCACTTACTTCCCGGAAGAACTGGTGGTGTAATTAAAGGAGTTCCCTGCAGGACCGGTTGAGTTCCCCCTGGTCGTGTTGTGCGGTGCCCACAGGCCCCATTCGGTTTCGGCAGAGTCCATGACATTTTCGGGATGCTCAGGGGCACCAGTGGCGACGATTATTCGCTTTTCCTTGTCGACTGTGCAGCTTGTCGCACGGAAGTAGCAGCGATCCTCTGGCGATGGGCCAGTACAGCCTTTCGCGGTTGCGATGAGAAGGAGGTCGCTGTCAATTTTCCAGCTCTCCGTGGCGCGTTCAAACGAGTCCGACGTTTTGAACTTGACAAGTAAATTGCTGTTCTCGGTGTATTCCACCTCGACATGGTCTGAGTGGTCGAGGTTGACCGATGGCACCTTGAAGCGATATGTCAAGAAGGCAAAGTAGCCTTCCGTAGCCGGCTCTGTTCCTAGTCAGTCGTCGGCCTTTCATTGCAATACATTTTACTTACCAGATACGCCATAGTACATTTGAGAGTCTTCCTTGGGAGCGACGGGCTCAACATTCTTCAATGCGCTGGTATCCCAGGTCCAATGGACACTGGGAGCCAGCGTTTGGCTGGGTGCAGAAGACTCATATTTCTGGTCTTGGTTTTGCTGTTTGTTATTGTTTCCTGAGTTTTGTTCGGTGTGCTGTTCATGATGCGGCTTGGTTTGGTCTTCCGCGGGCACCTCCACGGCGACCCAGCCACAGAATCCGCCCTGCGTTGTAGTAGGATTGGACACAGCCTGAGTTGAACGAGGCTCAACGTCCGAGGCTTCGACGCCACGCCGTGATGATTGTGATTTTGGTAAGGAGAGGGAAGGAAAGGCAGCGACTAGAGCCACTGCCCAAATGAGCGTAAGAATGGTATTAGCGAGCATCTCTGCTCTGGTGACAAGATGGAAATATAATTAAATGAATGTATAAGAGGAGTGAGAGCCTGGAGATCTTGGAAACATTCGCGGCATACCCCTCTCTTTTATTGTTGCATTCATACAGTCTACATGCTTCATTGGCTATAGTCCTTCACATATACGGATTTTCTTTTGTTTGCTGCAAATGATGCTCAATATCACCGTATTGAATGTGATAAATCCAAAATACTCCAAACTACAGGCAGTTCTCATTTTACCAGCTCCACCGGGCGTTGATGGTGGCGTACCAACAGCGCGCAGTTGGGCGAGATGGTAACGCTGAACGAGGGGCACATGAACAGGCCGGTAAGCCCTAGTGGTTCGCGGGGCCGTGTTCAAGGCTTGGATTGGTGTCCTCCGCGGCCCAATCGGGCTGGTTTCTTATAGATGTCCTATGGTATTGTCCGCAAAGCCCCTTTTCCAGGCGGGGAACAGCATGGAGGGCGCGGCCGCTCTGGGTATTTGACGGGAATCGGCGACCCAAAAGGCCGCCAGGGTGTCGGCCAGTCACGCCATATAGCTCATCAGGTAATGCACAGGCCGCTGCACCCCGTACCAATAGCGGCGGGAGGCGTCAATATAACCCTGATGAGCCTTGGCAGTGACTTCTCACCGCACAATCGCGAGACAACTGCCGTCCAGATGGCACCGCATCCGTACGAGACGAACGCAATCGGCTATCGCTCGGCGCTCGCATGAAGGATACGAGGAACAGCAGAAAGGAACGTGTCAGATGATATGTTTCTGGGCTCTAAACAACCTATGGGAGCATCCTGGGACCCCCGACGACCATGTAGGCTCGTGACACGTCGTGTTACTCAACCGACTTCCAAAGGGCCTCCAGCTGCGTAATCCCCATCATGGGGCCACCGTTCGACGCATTCATACTCATTGCCTGATTGAACTGCACCGCGCCCTGCGCGCCCGCCATGGTCTCATAGCCATATCCAATGGACGAGTTGCCGTAGTGGCCGTGCATCGCCACCGGGGCAGACGCCGCAACAATGTTATTTGCACCCGTGTTGATGACCGACGCCATGAGGAGCGTGGCCTGGCGTTGCATATTCATCTTCATAATCTCGAGATGCTGTTGAATCGCGGGGTATGTTTGCTGCCAGATTTCCAACCGCTTCTTCATAAAATCCTGAAAGCCGGCCAGGTCGTTCTCAATGCAGGCAACGCCCCATAGAGTTCTAACACGAGCCGAGTAGAAGTCGCATTTTAGCAGCGAGGAGACCTGGGTCTCCTCGGAGAAGCACCCGGAGAGGCGCGTCCCCTGAATGGGGGCTGTGAGCCAGCATGACGGACAGCAGGAAAACAAATCGTGGGTATACCAGCGAAGACCGGCCACAGGCTTGTTCCCAGGGCACGGAGGCACCTCCATCACCTGTCTGAAAAATGCAGTGAAGCTCGGAATGTCCCCGGAATATATCGCCATATCCAGCCTTCTGTAGATTGAAGCCACATGTGGAGCTGCGAGATTCATGTTGCACAGTCTCGCTTGGTCCGGGGGAACAAACTTGGGCTGCAGCATAGATGCGACGCCCAGGGCCTCGAAACAGCACGCATAACACGCCGGACAAATGTCAATCTCCGCGGAGGCCGGCACGAGAGAGTACCAGACCTGGGATCGCGTGCCCTCCTTCCGGCACGGCGGGCTCCGAACGACGACTTGCGCGGCGCGATGGAAGACGGACCAGTCCTTGACACGCTTCGCCTCGTCAAAGACGACTCGGAGCGGTATGTTGCCCCCGACCATGCAAACTACTGCCGAGCCGGGCGGCAGCACCAGAGGCGTCGCCTCGACGTGGTCGGCGGCGATGGTGCCGTGCACGGCATCGTAGTAGCACGCCTCGCACGTCAGCAGATTGCCAAACTCCGGTGCGCGGAGCTTGTGCCAGCGACGCGACGCGCTGTCCGCCTCGGCGACCTGCGCGCATCTGGGGAGGCCTTTGCGGAAGAGGAGCCAGCTGGAGACCTGGGCCCAGTCGCCCGTCCCACCGAGCAGCTTCTGGCTGAACTCCCAGGCCGCGTCGCACTCAAAGGTCTGGCCGGCGGGCTGCTGGATCGGGCGGCTCGCAAAGTGCTCGGAGAACGGGGAGGCCAAGACGTGATCCTCGTAACAGGCGTGGCACGCGCCCAGCCTGCCCGCGAGCCTCGGGTCCGCCAGCTGGAACCACGAGAACCCGTCGGCTGCGGCTACACCCACCCCGGGGCCCTTGCAACGGGGAATCTGCGCGCGGCGAACCCAGTACTCCTGGAAGAGGCCCAGGTCGTGCCTCTCGCTCGCCTGGCGGAGCACCGCCCGCGTGCGCGGCACGTCAAAGTCGCAGTGGCGGCGCGCGCCGGAGGTGTCGTGCTCGTGGCCGAAGCTGGCTGTGAAGGATGTCGGGGCTATGTAGTCCTGGTAGCAGCGGGAGCAAATGCCAAGGTTCGGCGCCAAGAGCAGGTGGTACCAGTTTTGCTCGACATCGGTTGCCGATCTTCCAGGGCAAGCTCGAATCGGTTTAACAGCGGCCATCTTTGGCGCGGCTCGTGGATGGTGAAGGGTGTGAGAATGGGAAGATGTTGTTTGAGGACTCCGTCTATTCCCGTCCTTTCGTTGTCTTTCTACTTCGGAATCTACGGCTTATCTACAGTTCTACAGGACGAAAGGCTAGCGGTTTTGGGCCAAATCGCGAGGCAGATTCGGAGTGGATGTGGCACTGCCCACGAACTGTTAGTTAGTTAGTTAACAATGCCTCTGGTACAATTAAGCCTACAGAAACCGTACAGACAGCACGGACAGTGCCGAGGAATTGTTCTCCAACCACATCAGGAGATTTATAAAGACTTCTAGTTGAGGCATATAAAAACTGACTGTAAACAGAATGTAGCGTTACCGGAAAGCGGTTACCCAACTATGAACTGATACGAGCGCGGGTTACCCGTTACCCGTCGATGCTGAGAGGCCTTTGGCATAACAAAGCCTGCCGTGCGCAGGATGCCAGGTCCTGGAAATTACCGATTAAAATTTGATATATTTGGGAATATAATAAGCGATTTAAACAATTACACCATACTTAAAGATCTTTTCACGCTGTTGTTCACTAGGGTGTTGCTATTATCGTATTGCGTTCATCACCCTACCCTAGCCCTTGGTTCAGCCCCAGGGAACAGGTTGACCTCTACATTAGCAAGGAGTCCATACAGCAGGTAATTGCCAGAGGAGAATCGGCTTCTTTACCCACATCTGTCCATACCCGACGACATCAGCATTTGACGTGACCAGTCTAGCCAAGCCCTACTGCGCCACACGCGCTCACGGGCGAGGTGCGGCGCGATGACTCCCAAGATCAGTTGGTTTCACACTCTGCTGCAGCTGGTTATTGTTCTGCTACGCACGAGAGAATACTTATTACCTAATGTGTAATCTAGCATGTGCATATCGTGTACAAGATTAATTGTCCCGCCAATTGTGGCGATAGACCTAGCGATTGGCATATTCCGTCAAGCTGTCGATGGCGTTTAAGTATACAAACCGAAGGGGAACAAACAGCTGCACAGCCGGGAGTATTGCCTTGAAATCAGTTCCCAGGGGCTCGCTCCTCCCGTATAGCAAACAAATGGCCATGGGCAATTTCTTCGAAGAGTAGGAAGTATTAATTTGGCAGCTATCTTGATAGTCTATATAGTTGACATGTTCACCTCTGTGACCACTTCCTAACAAGCGCCTGTGATTCATACTGCCGACCCGCCTTATATAACTTACACCCAAATAGCGTACCACCGCGAAAGCAGAGCTAAAGAGTGCCAGCAACCTCGCTGGTGCTAAGGTCTTCTCCTATTAGATGTCAGATCCTGAACTAAATCGTGGTCTTTCATACGTACATAGTGGAAATGTGTCGCGACCTAAACGCATTTGCAGCTTGCGGCGCATCGTCCGGCATTTGCGCACACGGACGCGGCATCTGGGGAAATGCAAATGGCCAGAGTCTTGAGGGGGTCCCACTGAGGAGTTTCTCCGACACACTCAGGGCCAATAGTGAAGCCAGCGCAGTCTCTGGTAGACACAGCGCCGTTGCATTCAAGCTTCTTTTCCTGGGCTGGAACCTCCGGGGGCGGGGTTTCCTGTGCCACGGTAGCACCAAGGAGGCCCAGACCAGCGAGAAGGACGGACAGCTGCATGATGAAGAGTATATCAAAGTAAAGAGACGTGGTGAGCTGTGTTGATGAGAGAGTGATAAGGTTTAATCTGTCTCAAGCAGAGAGACACGACACTTTATATCCATTTTCCTGTTGTTATAACTTGAACAGGCTAATATTGCCAATCAGCTTCAACGCAAGGGCAACTTTTACCAGAAACTCGTGTCTCGGACATCTTTACAGGCAATTCGGAAACAATGCCACCCAGTATATCGGTAATTCGCCTGTGATCAAGCTGCACAACCTCGTATAGTGCAGACGACCAAGCAATGCCTAGATATGCTGCGAGTCAGCGCGTCACTGTTTAGGAAGGTGGTGAAGCCACAGCCGCAAAGCCAAGAAAGACGCTCTAACAAATACCACTCTCCTCGTACCATATTAAACGGTGAATCGGGCAGCATAAATCGTGCCTACAACGGACAGTCGGAGAGCCTCTAGTCCGCTGTCGCGAGCATCCGGAATTGTTGCCTGATTCTTTAATGTAAGCTTTTATAATGCTCTCATAAATCGGATTACTAGTGCATGTATACTTCAGACTTTTATGTAGCGCTCGGCTTATGCATGTATAGAATAGTGACCTTGTAAGCTGTAGTTATTATTCCTTCTCGTCAACACAACCCATGCGGAAATGTGCAAGGAGCACAGCGCAGAGTTATATGTTAGATACCTCGAGAAAATGTCGCGCACTTCATTGAAGAAGTAAGGAATGCAATTCTCCGTTTTGGAGTTTTCGCAGTAAACCTGTTTTTATTTTGCTGCCAGTTGGTCCAGCAGCTGCTCGGAGAGCACAGAGCAGTGTCGCCGGTTGGTGAGCTTAACAACCTGTATTGAGATAGTAGTCACTGTAGAGTTGCGCTCCCTGTGCTATACAAAGTTCAATTTATAATTGATAGCTAACTTCCTCATTCGTCACATGTCGAATAACATAGAGCTGGCCAATTCAAAGCCCGACGAGCTGGACACTTTGATTGGTGGAGTTAAGGATAGGTCTTCGGGTTACGGCTGGCGGGGTTGCCAGTAGCGCAGTTTTATTATGGTCATCGTCGTTGCTGATGATCTGAGATTTCATTCTCGACATATTAAAATCCGCTTCTGGTTGCTTTGAAAGCTCCCTCATTCCGCTGGTTGCGAGGTTGCGTCGTTGCCCCCGCGAAGAGAATGTCCGAACCGGTAAAGCGACGCCGGCGGCCTGCAGTGTAAGTCGTCTCCGCGGGATGAAAGAAATACGATCTGACCATTACGAAGCGCATGCGTGCTCTGTCGGAAGAGAAAAATCAAGTGCAACAGAGAATTTCCATGCAATAACTGCATTCGCTCGAGAACTGGCGACTGCATCTAGAGGCTCGGCCTGTCGGTACACCTGAGCGGCCACCCAATGCGTCCCTGACCACTGAACAAGGGAAGCCGCTTCAGGCCATTCTTCCAAGCCCATACCGTGAGCCCAGCGTTGCGAAATTAAATAGCGGATTTATACAGTCCAGCCCCAAGTCAATACAGTCGCCGTCGGATTCAAACTCTTCGCATGACAACGAGGCAAGGCAACTTCGACTGAGGATCCGGGAGCTGGAAGACCAACTCTTGAAAGTCAGCATAGCCTCCAGTGGCTCCAGCCCACTTGCAACTGTCAGTTCGTCGATTGAGACGACCACTTCAAAGCTTGGAGGTGTGTTTCACGTGCAATGCGACACTCCGATTGGCAATGGCGGCGGCCCAGTCATTGCCCGCAGCATGATGCACAAGACTCGAATGTTTGGCCAGAGTCACTGGTGTGTGACGGGAGTCCTCTTGGTGAGTACAACTTCGCTGCGCCTGGCTATAATGTACGTGTTTCCACAGCTGACCTTTGCTTAGATACGTGACATTTTCGAAGCAATAGACGAGCAGCTTCAAGAGCGAGGCGCTGCGGCCTGGGCAGGTATTGCAAGATGCAAAGCGCTGGCTCGGTTCATCAAAGCGAGGAGGTCGCCGCCCTGGCCCGTTGTACGTGCCTCGTCGTTGCCCGAACGATCACTTGCAGATGCATTGGTCACAAACTACTTGGAAAACACTGAATTGCTCTACCGCGTTCTGCACATTCCCACGTTCAAAGAGCGCTACGAAGCTTTGTGGGTGTCGGGAGCAGTGCCAGACCCAGCTTTTGTGATACAGGTAAAGCTTGTACTGGCATTAGGTACAGTAACGTACGACGAGCACTTTTCAATGAGGACGTCTGCCCTGCAGTGGGTGAATGAAGCGCAGACCTGGCTTACGGAGCCCAAGTTCAAGGCTCGCCTGAACGTCCAGACAATACAGACGAATATTCTACTGCTTTTTGCCCAGGAGCGACTCGGCATCATTGCCGATTCTATGTGGATAGAAGTAGGGTCGCTGGTCCGCCGAGCCATGCACATGGGCCTGCATCGAGACCCGGCGCGGTTGCCGGGCAGAACCGTTCTGGAGTGCGAGATGCACCGGCGACTCTGGAACACGATTTGCGAGCTGAATCTCCAGTCGAGCCTCGGGTCCGGGGGGCCGGTATTCCTGTCCATGAGCGACTTTGACGCGCAGGCCCCCGGCAACTTCGACGACGAGCAGCTGCTCGAGCTCGATCCCGTCCCGCGGCCGCCTCACGAGTGCACGCAGATGACCATGCCGCTGGCGCTGCGGGAGACCTTCTCCCACCGCTTAGACGTGCTGCGATTCCTGAACGACGTGTCCTCTGGCGGCTCATACGAGGAGACGCTGCGCCTGGACGCCGGGCTGCGCGCCAGCTATAAGGAGCTCGGCCGCCGGCTGCAGTCCTGCCGGGGCCGCGGCGCGAAGCGCTCACTGACCGAATGCGAGCTGCGGATTCTCGACATCGTCCGGTACCGGTACCTGACGGCGCTGCACGTGCCGTACTTCCTCGCGGGGATGCACGAGGCCAAGTACGCGTACTCGCGCGCGGTCGTCGTGGATTGCGCCGTCAAGGTCTGGACGTCGCTGGCGGGCGGCGCCGCGCCGGCGGAAGATGCGCACGCGCGCTCGCCATTTGAAGCCGCGGACGACCTGCGGCGCCAGGTGACGCGCGGCATGAGCTTCTTCATGATCGCCGCGATGCACTCGGCACTGCTGGTCGTCATGGAGCTGCGCGCGCAGCTCACGGAGAGCGACGGGCTGGGCCCGCGGGTGCTCCGGCCGGACCTGCTCGCCGTGCTGGAGCAGTCGCAGGGCTGGTCCCTGGAGGTCATCCGCGCGGGCCACACCAACGTCAAGGGCTACCTGCTGCTGCGCATCATGGCGGTGCACATCGACGGCCTGTCGCGGGGCGTGTCGCAGGAGGAACTCGTCGAGAACCTCCTGGCAGCCGCGGTGGACGTGTCCGAGACGTGTGGCGGGCTGCTGACGGACATGGCGGAGAATCTCGCGGACGGGCCGGAGAGCGTGATCCAGGCCGGTGTTCCGCCGATCCCGACGCCGCCGGAAACAAGCGGGGAGCCGAGCGGGGGGATGGGCGGCGATTGGGCACTCACGGTAAGTCGGCCCCCTGTGATTCGCTGGGCTTGTCTTTAGGTTTCAAAATGAGGCGCGGTGCTGATTTGCAATGCAGGGTCTGGGCGACTTGCTGGCTTCGACCGAAACAGCGGCGGAAAGCTGGCCGGCGAATTACGGCTACTCCATGAATGAGTTTGAATGGGCCACGTTTGACAGCTAACGATGAGGCATCGTGTCAGAGTGCGGGATGAACAGTTGGCGCATGCTTGTAGTGAGGCCTACTGCTGAAAGAACCGAGGTTTATTCGGGCGAGTTATTGCGTATGCATGTCTTCCATTTGTAAGGCACATGTCCGCGGACGAGAGCCGATCAGCTCAACGACTGTGCGGGGCACTGTCAAGAATGTGTATATATCATCCGAGGTGGTACGAGTATGAACTTCTACCGTTCACCACGCTCTTCTTGTTCCTCTCCTTCGCCTTCTTCTTATACATAGTCATATAACCATCTCCCATCAGATAGCCTTCTTACCACCCGCAACATGGCTACCGTCAATATCCTCTACCCCTCTGGGCCGTCTTTTGACCTGGACTATTTCCTGACCACACACATGAAAATTGTCGAGGAGTAAGCTTTCCCCAGCCCGCCTCCGCCGGCACGACTGACAAGGTCGCTCCAGTAACTGGAAGCCGTTTGGTCTTCATGGCTGGGACGTCGTGGTCTTGGAGCCCGGCCAGCAGTACCAGATTCAGGTCGTCCTCAAGTGGGATAGCCTCGAGTCCTTGGAAAAGGCAAAGGGCGGCGAGGCCGGCGCGAACGTCTTCGGCGACATTGACAAGTACACCACGGGGAAGCCGGATGTCATAGTTGGCAACCGAAGGGCTACCAAGAGCTTCCTGTGAGAACCTCACGTGTAGCAGCTAGCTTACGAGCACTGATAGTCTTGTCTGTGGTTCAGAAACAGAATTACTGTGGTTCAGAAACAGAATTACTGTGGTTCAGAAACAGAATTGCTGTGGTTCAGAAACAGAATTACAAACACAATTATACATCTCATCGTTGACGCAGCGTGCGTAGACATGACTGATCAAGCGGTGCGACCGCTATAGCTGCTGAATTAATTGCTCTGATTGCTGATCCTTCAGATGAGCCGAGCCTAGCTTCATCCCTAGCGCAGCCTCTGCCTGGAGCGGAATCCAGAGATAGCCAGCACTAGCTGCGGCCGATCAATGAATGAGACTTTTGCCGGTTCCCGCTGCCTGCGCCTTGTCCTCGACATGGTAAAGTGGGCTGGTCTTGTGTCGTATGTACAGCTGCTGCGCAAACCTGGTCGAAGATCCGAAACCTGTGCCCGTAGCCGTCCATACTTGGTTCGGCACCCGCGACACACCTGACAGCATGTCCACGCTCAAGCAGCACCCGGGCGAGAAGTCGCTCGACGTGCTTCTCGCGACCCTGACGACCGACCTCCGCCCAGAGACGTACGTCTTCGCCACGCTCGAGGTGACGGCGCCGCTGCCGCCGCCCGCCGAGCTGCAGCTGCTCTTCCGCGAGAGCGAGGGCGTCACCGTCATCGTCCGGAAGGCGTACGCCGACGACAACAAGCTGGCGTACTCGTTCCCCAGCAGCATGATCACGCTCAGCGTCACGTCCAGCCTCGACGCGGTGGGCTTCATGGCCGTCGTCGCGACGAGGCTGGCGACGCTCGGCATGGGCGTCAACCCGGTGAGCGGCTTCTACCACGACCACCTGTTCGTACCGGAGGGGAGGGCGGCGGAGGCCGTCAAGGCGCTGAAGGAGCTGGCGGAGGAGAAGCGGCGGGAGCTGGCGCGGGAGTAGACGAGCTCAGTGGCGGTTTGGCCGGGCATGCGCGACGATTTGGAATGGTGCACTGCAACGGCTATTTTTCTTCACCTTTTTTTTTTCGTCAAGATGAAACTAGAACCGATCTTAATACATGCCGGACCGAGTTTCGGATTTCCGTTCAGCAATGCTTGATCGATGCACACTGTCTAGATCCCGGGTCAGCCAGTGCACCGCGCCACGGTATCAAGCCACCGCCAGCCCCGCACAAGCTCCAGCCTCTAAATTGTGGCTTGTCGCCCTTTCTGCCACCTGTTCGATTTCTTACTCCAGGTCAAACAGAACAGCTTCGCAGAGGCGAATAATCTCCTGCCTTTTCACTTTGCTTCTTCCTATAGCTAGATACGCCGACACAACTCAGGCGCGTGAATCGCCATTTCCAAGCGGCAGCGTACGAATACCCCCCACTCGCTACAATGCACCAGCACGCTCTCGCCTCCGCCATCACCGTGCTGCTCGCCACGGCGCCGACGGCATGGGCTGGCATGTACACCAAGAAGTCGCCCGTTCTGCAGGTCGACGCCAAGTCGTTTGACCGACTGATTAACCGCTCCAACTACACCTCCGTAAGGAAATGCGCCCGCCCAAGCCGCAGCACGCGCCACACCCTCTGTCGCTCTCGCCCTCACTAACACGCGCCGCTCTAGATTGTCGAGTTCTACGCGCCGTGGTGCGGCCACTGCCAGAACCTCAAGCCCGCGTACGAAAAGGCCGCCACGAACCTCGAGGGCCTGGCCAAGGTCGCCGCGATTGACTGCGACGAGGACGCCAACAAGCCGCTCTGCGGGTCGATGGGCGTCAAGGGCTTCCCCACGCTCAAGATTGTGCGGCCCGGCAAGAAGGCCGGCCGCCCCGTGGTCGAGGACTACAACGGCGGGCGCACGGCGGGCGCCATCGTCGAGGCCGTCGCCTCCAAGATCAACAACCACGTCACGCGCGTCACGGACAAGGACCTGGGCGGCTTCCTCGCCAACAACGCCGACGGCCCCAAGGCGCTTCTCTTCACGGACAAGGGCACCACGAGCGCACTCCTACGCAGCATCGCCATTGACTACCTCGGCGTCATTAGTGTTGCGCAGATTCGGAACAAGGAGTCTGCGGCAGTGGAACAGTTTGGCATTAAAAAGTTTCCTACGCTAGTCTTGATACCGGGCGAGGGCAAGGAGCCCGTCGAGTACCAGGGCGAGATGAAGAAGGCCGACATGGTCAAGTTCCTCAGCCAAGCAGGCGAGCCCAACCCAGACCCTGCACCGGCCAAGGCGAAGAGCGACAAGCCGAAGAAGGATGAGAAACGCAAGGCCAATGACAAGCCACCTGAGGCCGAAGAAAAGAAAGAGCCGGTTGAAAAAGAGGCCGAGACCAGCGACGAAGCTCCTCCGCCCCCCGCTGCTACCGCCGAAGTCGTTGCTATCCCCACAGCATCCAGCAAACAAGAGGTTGCTGAGAAGTGCCTCCAGCCCAAGTCCCACGCCTGTGTTCTGGTCCTCGTTCCCGAGTCCGAAACTGAGGACAGCAAGAAAGCCATCGACTCGCTCTCTCAGCTCAACACAAAGTACGTCCAGAGCCAGCGCAAGGTGTTCCCATTCATTGCTGTCTCCGACAACATCGATGGGCTCTCAGCGCTCCGCGAGAAACTCGACGTCACAAGCAAGGTCGAGCTCATTGCCATCAACGCGCGACGCAACTGGTGGCGCAAATACGAGGGTGATTTTGGTGTCGCCAGTGTTGAGGCCTGGGTGGACCTTATCCGCATGGGCGAGGGGGCGAAATTGAAGCTTCCCAAGGGTATCGTGGAGGCTGCGGAGGAGCCGGAGGAGCAGAAGGAGACTGTTGAGGAGCCGGAGGAGGAGCAGGCTGAGGAGCATAAGGATTCGGTTGAAGAGCCTGCCGAAGAGAAGTCTGTGGCTGAGGAACAACCCGAAGCGGAGGATGCCACGGAGGCCACGGAGGCCAAGGAGGCCACAGAGGCCACGGAGAGCCACGATGAGCTGTAAATGCCTAGCAAACAAGAGACGCTGCGGCGGTTTTCCGGTTGTCTCTACGTTGAATGTTTTTGTAGACGCCGTATCTCCCCAAGTTATGACTTTCTGCTTCTCAACCATCTACTCGTCCAAGTCCATCACCATCGTATCGCTCCTCTGTATGGCGCCCTCGCGAATCATCTTGCCGCCCTTGGCCCTCACCACGCCGTCCAGGAACTTCTTGACCTGGCGGCAGCCGTCGATGCCGACCACCAGCATTCCCTCAAGGCGGCTGACCTGGATGCGGCTCTCGCACGCCAGCACGGCGACGCGGTCGCTGTCGCCCAGCGTGGCGACGGTGAGGTACGGCAGCTCCTGCTCCTCCTGGTTGTTCAGGTCGAGCAGCGGGTCGGCGGCGTCGTCGGCGGCCGCGAACGAGGACGTCGAGCCGGCGGTGCAGGCGGCGACGTAGTCGGTCATGGGGATGCCGGCGTCGACCAGCGCGAGCGTGGTGGCGTTGAGCAGGGCCGCGAGCAGGGAGCCGTCCTGCGACAGCACGTGCAGCGAGATGGAGATGCTGGAGTGCGGGAAGAGGTGCGTGTGGAGGTTGGACGCGAAGGCCTTGGCGATGGTGATTTCCATTTCCTGCGTGCGTCTGCATCCTTGCGTAAGCATGACGAGAAACGTGCAATGTGGTGCGGGGGAATTGGCTTGGTGCACTCACTTGTCGTTGCGGCCGCGCTTCTTGCGGTCCACGCTGGAGAAGCCCGCAATCACAATGTTGACATTCACCGACGCCCCGTCGCGCGACGCGCCGGCCTGCCCGCCGCGCCTCTGGCCCTGCTGCTGCTCCGAGGGCCCGGACACGACGCACATGACCTTGGTGTGGCCGATCTCGAGGTACGAGGAGCCGTCGGCGGCGTCCTGGGTGCGGATGAGGGCGTGCAGGCGACGCAGCTCGTTCCAGCGGCGGCCGTCCACGCGTAGAAGCGCCAGGGAGTACGTGGAGGTGTCCAATGGCATGGTTACGCGGCGGTACTGGTGTCCGGGGTGTCGGTTGCCGCGGGTTCGCGCCGTGTACTCCGAAACTTGGGAAGCTCTCCGAGCTGTGTCGCAAATTTTAGCTGGAGTGGGATTTCCGAGTGTGGCGCAGGCAGCAAGTCAGTGGGGTTGGCTGTGGCGCGGGCACCAGCCTCGTCCACATCTCGATTTGCTGATCAAATGGTGAAGTCATCCGTTACCTTTCAGTTCATGATATCAATTACGGAAGAGAATACATGGGCAGAATATCACAGAATTTCGTAACCGGCTACATGTCCCCTGCTTCCCTGCATTTACCTCTCCATCACCACCAGTTCCGACGCTCCCCCACCTTCGGAGTTACGCCTCCCCGCAGCTGAGATCACCATCGGATTTGGTGACCGGTCCTCTTGGGCATCTCCGATGGGCAGGCGCACTACCCACTCATGCAAAGGCAATCCGGGGCTTCAATCCCAGGCGTGCTGCCTGAGCGGAGCAAATGCAATCAACGAGTTTGCTTTCTTCAAGTCCGTCTTGCCTGACAAGCCCGACGGCGGCATGTTGATGTCATTGGGTAGATGGCCTCCGCCTCTCAGCGGCCGAGCAGGCCACGCATCCCTCTCTGCATTACCACCCGTATTATCTCTTGTCCCGCCTGCCCGGAGCGTGCGGCGCATGGTGCAACCTTATCACTGCCCTATATAAAGTTCAGCAGAGCCCCAAGCTGCCTCGACCTGCCTGAACCCCCTCCAGCTTCCCACCTCCCATCTACACTACCACGCCGCTCTCACCAACCCCCTCCCTAGCTATGGCCCCTCTTCCTTCCACCTACAAGGCCGTCGTCATCGACAAGGCCAACGGCCCCTTCAAGATTGTGGAGCGGGAGCTCCGCGCGCCCGCGGCAGGCGAGGTGCTCGTCAAGGTGCTGGCTTGTGGAGTGTGCTTTAGTGACGTCGCCATTGCCAGCGGCGAGATGGGCAACGTCTTCCCGCGCGTCCCCGGCCACGAGATCGTCGGCGACGTGGTCCAGGTCGGCGACGGCGTCGCG
>LUFD01000911.1:43970-59409 GCA_003025255.1 Cordyceps pruinosa | reverse complement strand
GGCGGGCCCTGGCACGGCGGCCACGACGGCATCTGCCGCGCCTGCCAGCGCGCGCAATTCCAGATGTGCGACAACGAGCTCGTCAACGGCTACTCCAAAGACGGCGGCTTCGCCGAGTACGTCCTGCTGCGCGCCGAGGCCACCGCCCGCGTCCCGCGCGACATGGACCCCGCCGAGGTCGCGCCGCTGCTCTGCGCCGGCGTCACCGTCTTCAACGGCATCCGCAAGCTGCACGTCGAGCAGGGCGCGCTCGTCGCTGTCCAGGGCCTCGGCGGCCTCGGCCACCTAGCCGTCCAGTATGCCTCCAAGATGGGCTACGAGGTCGCCGTCTTGTCGTCCGGCGACGACAAGGCCGACTTTGCCAAGCAGCTCGGCGCCCATCACTACATCAACTCCAAGGCCAAGGATGCTACCGAGGAGCTCAAGAAACTCGGTGGCGCTTCCATCATTGTCCAGACAGCTCCCAACCCAAAGATTGTTGGTCCTCTTGTCGCCGCTCTTGCCCCCGAGGGCAAGCTGCTCAGTCTCGCCCCGGTCGGCGCCGTCGAATTTGATACCGTTTCTCTGGTCCTCAAGGGTGCCAGCGTCCAGGGCTGGCCCAGTGGCCATGCACTCGACAGCGAGGAGGCCATCCGCTTCGCAAAAAACCACGGCGTCAAGTGTATGATTGAGAAGTACCCCTTCGCGGATGTTCAGAAGGCCGTTGACAGCCTGATCGCTGGCAAGCCTCGGTTCCGCAACGTCCTTGTCATGCAGTAGTAGACTGAACAGTACGAAGCATTGGAAAATCACGGTATGATGTCGAGGGGGATGGTGCATACGAACGGAGTTGATGGGACATGTGGATAATGATGTGATGACCAGCTAGCACAGACAAAGGGCAAGTCACCAGACGTACTAAGAACATTTGAATAAAGATTGTAAGTCGCTAAATACCCAGAAAATAGAAATGCGCTCGCTGCAAGTGAAAATCCATATGCTACATCAGCAGTCTTGGCTCATCGCAAGGTGCCTGCTCAAAATATACAATAACTCGTCCGTCCTTGTCCAGTTCCGCCCCGCGATCTGAGATGGGTGTGTAGATCCGGGAGTGCGCCACCTCCTGCCGACTTACACGGGCCTCGTCTCGCGGAATCCACAATGACGGCTTGGGCGTCCACATGTCTGGGGGGGCGTAGTTGCAATACCTGTTGTTCTCGGCGTAGACAATGTTGGGCAGGCTGTCGGCGGGAATCAGATTCCGGAGGGCGATGAAGTCCTCGTACTCCTCCGGGTGCAGGAAGCGTTGGAAGAAGTTCGGCTTGCCAGCATTCTCGGGACCAATGTTGATGCCAATCTTGCCCAGCCAGTGCTTGAGGAACGGCGATTCAAACTCGTCCTTTATCTTCTTCTTCGTGCTTCCCTTGAACCACTCCATCGCGGTCGAGCGAACGCTACTTGCGCCTTCCATTGCTCTTGTGCCTGTCACCACGTGTTGCTCCCCTTCTTCTTCTTCTTCTTCTTCCTCTTCCTCACTCTCAATCCTCTCTTCGCCGAATGTTTGCGTCTCATCATAGTAGCTGTTTGCCGCACCAGTCGGCGCTTCTGAAGCGTCCTCAGCTGCAGCTGCGGCGGCCTGAGCCTTCCGCTTTTCCTCAATCTGAATATCTTCTTCAATCTTCATGGTTTGCGGGAGGCTGATCAATAGAGGCGCAATGGCATCACTAATTGACATGTGAACAAGCAGGGTGAATAGCAAGAAGATGAGCATCAAAACGACTGGTGGAAAGGAGCTGTGCAAGGCAAATAATCCGATCATGCAGATTTCTGCCAGGTACAGCCCGACAATCAGATGGAGGAGAGCCTGTGGGTAGAACAGGCCCTTGCTGTCATGGGTAGAATCCAGGATGTATATCAGCTTGTATTTCCACACAATCTGAATAAACCAGAGGCCAAATGCAGCGAACAGCAGAACGAGGGGTGAAATGCAGGAGTAACTCAGTGCAATTACTCCCATGGTGGAATAGACAGGGAAGATGCCTCCCCAACCGGGCGTAGTCAGTTCTTTCCAAGCTTTGAACCGGCTGCGAGGGTTGTCCGTGATTTTCGCGAGTACCACATGGCGGAGAAATGGCCAGATTTGTAAGAGATCCTTGCAACCGCTGAGGACACACTGGATCAGAATGTACGACAGATAGAAGTCGGACGCCGAGGGCAGGCTCTTTGCCAAAAGATCCTTCGCACCAAGGGGATTCTTGATGATCTCTGTGATAGCACCTGAAGCGGCAGATGTCAACGTCGTAATCAAGAAAACCTGGACGACCTGGAATCCAAAGTAGGCGTTTTGCGTAAAGAGCTCGACTCGGTGCGTCGACGGCAGCCCGGAGACGCGTCCGCAAAAGCGCAGCAGAAAAGGCACAATGGCCATCAGCAAGGAGAGAGCAAGGGCAGGCATAAAGCCCTGAATAAAGCCGGTGATGAGCTTCGGGAGTAAATGAATCCACTTCAGGAACGGCGCGAGCTTAATCAACGAGTCAACATTGGACACCAAGCCGACAAACGCCGCCGGGATGGACCAGAACACGATCGCGGCCATCACAAGCGCCAGCACCGCCGTGCGTCGCATGATGAGCTCCCACCACCTCATGCGGAGGGAGCTCCAGATGACCTCGTCTGGACGGATGCCGAGGAGCCTGACCGACATCTGCAGCGGGCGGTGGTGGGCGAGGACCTGCTGCGCGGCCTGCGCGTTCTCCTGCGTGTCGAATTCGATAAAGGCGGCGGACACGGCGCCGGCTTCGCCTCGCCGCACGATACGGCGCGTCTTAAAGATGAGCAGGTTGAGTTCGCGAAGCCGGTTTCGCGTCCATCGAATCGTGTCCACGCGGCGCAGGAAGTTGCCGATCGGACGGTGGTGAGGGCGCTTCTTGGTCGGGATCCAGAGGGAGGCCACGGAGCCGCGCAGGTCGGGCAACGTGTTGTGCAGACCGTACGGATGCACGTAGTCAAGGTCCTCTTCGGTTGACACATGGTCTTCCTTCTTCTCGGTGTCGTCAACCTTGGTCTCGTCGGAATGTCGGTGCGGCAAGTGCTCGATCGAATCGTTGGAAAACAGTGAGTCGTTGGAGAGCAGTGTAGGTCCAGGAAGGTCAACCTCTAGCTTTTCGCTCGGGATCTTGGACAGCTTAGGCGACGTTGGAAGTTCCCGCTCGGAACTTGCAGACTCGATATCCACTTCGTGGTGTTCCTCGATCTTTCCGGGGGGTGGCTGGTTCATGGGATGGTCCGGGTGCTTCTTCAAGTACTGCTTGCGCGCAATGTTCGTCAACTTGATCAACTTCACCTCGGCATCCTCGAGTCGCTTAGCCGTCTGCTCTCGCTCCTTCACGAGCTTCGCGAGCACTTTGCTGCTTCGGGGGAGGTATATTCTCTTTGCTGAGTCGCCGTACAGCTTTCGGAGTCGAGCTTCATCCTGGTACTTCTCAGGCAGGCCGGTAATAAGCATGGTCCTGGATGAGATGCGCTGAGCATAGTGAGGGGAAGAAAGATACGCCTGGCGCAGGTTGACGTAGTAGATGCATTCTCGGACAATCGTGAATAGAACGAACCCAAAGAAGGCCCAGGCAACGAACAGATGCGCATACATCTTGTTGGGATCTTTTACATTGCCAATGGTTAGAAGAGCCAGCTGGTAATTGCCATTACCTCCGGTCGCGTTGATCGGAAATAGGATAGGATAGGCGAGCAAGCAGCCAACGAAGCAAATATTTCGTAGCACTTTGAGGTACCGCAGGAAGAAGAAGCCGTCGATAGTGGCATTGTTCAGAATATATGTGTCGGGGATTTTAAAGAAAGGCACCACCCAGTTGAAAATGCCACTGGGCAGGTCGGGGCTCGGCTCTCTGCCAAATGTCAGCCCAACTCTTCATCTATTCGGCAACGCCGTGAGGCAAGCGCACATACAGTGGTCGTCGTATCGCGCGAATTGTTCTCGGTGCATAGACGCGCTTCAGTCGGGGACGCAAAAATAGGAAGAGAATCGCGGTAACTCCAAGAATGATGCCGATGGGGATAAATGTGCCGCCAAGTTTGGACAGCGATGGGCTTTTGCTGTTCGCTGTCGCGCTGAGGGTGCCTTGGCCGCTCGAGTCGTTTCGGGTAGAATTGATGCGGGGGTCGCTGTTCTGCAAGCACGCAAGATCCCGTCAGCCACACATACGCAAGTCATCGCAAACATGAGCAGGGTCTCCTCGAGCGCCTCGACAGCCTCCGACACAAATACACTCCTTCGGCGGAGGGCGGGTGCCGAGTGACAGGGCCGTCACCTACCTGGTTGAGGTCGAGCCGGGCGACGAGCCACGGCCAGTTCTCCGGGTCGTCCATCGAGACGGAGCGGCAGCGAGGACAAATCTAGAGGGTCGCTGTGCTATCGCCAGGCATCGTCGAGCCTTGTCTGTGCCGGTCGCCGCTGGATGGAGGGCTCTAGTATGCGTGCAGACAGAGGCGGTCTGGGGGAGAGAATGGGAAAGCGAAGATGGGCTGAACGGCCCAGATGTGCCAGCGACTGTCTCTTTTGAGTGGAACGAGGCCACCCGAGATTGAAATCCTCTCAGCCCGCTGTGGAGAGCGTGGCGCTCTCCTCCTAGACACCCTTTGCGAGAGAGGGCCGCGGGCCGGGCGTCGCCGAGCAGATGAGACTACGCAACTGCAGTCGGGGATGGCTGATTTCGCAGCGCAATCAGAAGCAAGCAATTAATCTCCTACGTAATTATGGGAGAGCAGAAGAACGAACGATGCGGTCACGGAGGGAAAATGAGGAATGCGGCCCGGCATGGACAGGCTGGGCTGGGCCTATCAGTGTCGCCCTCGCACCGCCACCAATCGGCATGTCTTGCTAGGAGGGGCAAGCGTCAGCAGCGACTCAGGCGACAGACAGAGGATCGCTGGCCTTGTAGCCCGGTGCTTGATATCGCTGCCCAGCTATGGGCCAGCCATATGATCAGCGGCGAGGATCACATCGCGGGAAGAGTCGCAATAGTAAATCGGGCGGAGATCCAATGAGGCCTTGGACACAACACGGAGGACTCGGACGTGCAGATGGACGGAAGCAATCACGATTGTGCTAAGAATCTAGTTAGGGTCTATACGTCCAGGACGGGGCACAGACTTGACCGTTACATCTGCTTAGCATCTCACCAGCTTTCGCTCCACGCCTCTGCATCTGTCATACCCCGATGTTTGATCAACTGCTTTGCTGCTGCCAGCCTTTCTTTTTTGGTCTTTGGAAGCCCAGAACCCTCCTGGAAGGTCTCCAAGTGGACTGGCTCCAGGGCAAGTAAGATTGCATCCTCGTGGGAATCGCACGAGGATGCCTAGAGGCAGGTCCTGGAATATGACATGTCAAAACGTATAGTTACGCAGCTTGGCCGTCACCGAATTTCAGGGGCATGAGCCTCGTCCGACATGAGGCCATGAGGCCGAATGGGCAGGCTTCGTTGAACTCGTCTCTGAATGATGGCGCACTTGCCTGGAATTATCGTACACAACTGACAGGCCAAGTTGCCAAGCACCCAATGCACCCAAGATACAGCGTGGTTTCAGGCCCTTCCCTCTTCGCGCCCAGTTCCGTTTGGACTACACCAACCAGTTGCCACGGTCCCGCTGTGGGCATGATAGTCCACACCAGTAAACCAGTCACCTCGGCCATGCTACTGGTCGCGCAATTTCGAGGCGCGAACTCTCTTTTACGGGCTCTGGCTGGGCCCGGGCAGGGGGTTGCGAGCTATCTAGAGCGAGGAAGAGTCATGCTAGCACAGAGCTTGTTGATTGCCATCGGTATTCGTGCGAATCGGGGCGGGGGACAAGGGGATCGTGGCACTAGGCAAAGGGGCAAATGTTTCGAGACATTACGCAAATGGGGTGAACGAGCATGGCAGTTCGTTCTTAGCAAGACGCATCAGTGCAGGTGCGCTTTACAGAATGTCGGAACCATAATTATTACTTTACTTTGCGCTTTCTTTGTCCATTGGGGTATTTGCTTGTTCAAGAAAAAGCAAATTCGGCCGCATCTACTTAATATCCGGGAACGAGTTCTCGTACTCAACCACATCGCGCAGCGGCGCGCGGGCCTCGCCGTCAAACTTGGCCACGTCGACGGCGCCCAGCGGACGGCGGCTCCGACCCGCGCCGTATCCGTAGTACTTGTCCAGCGCGGCCTTGAGGCCGGCCACGCCGAGCTGCACGAGCGCCCAGTCGGCGCGGCTGAAGCGCGTCTGCAGCTCCTGCGCCTCCCGCAGCCGGCCCTCGTCGTACAGGCGCAGCATGACCGTGTGCAGCTTCGGCACGAGGTTGGCCGCGGCCGCGATGACGCCGTGCGAGCCCCCGACGAGCCCGTGCAGCATAAAGTCCGTCTTGCCCGCAAAGGCGGCGAACTCGCGGCCGATGCGCGGGTCGTGCGCCACGCGCTGCAGCTTGCCCATGTTGCCGCACGTCAGCTTGCAGCCGACGACGTTGGGGTTGTTCGCGGCCAGGTTGATGATCGTGTCGGAGTCGAGATCGATGCCGCCGGTCACGCCGGGGAAGTTGTAGAGCAGGATCGGGATAGGCGACGCCGTGGCCACGTCGTCGAAATACTTGTAGATGACCGGCTTCTGCATCGCAGGGACTACGAGGCTCGCTGTTAGCAAATTCACCAACCATTCGACTTCCAGGCAGCGGACAACCTACGCCAGTAGCTAGGGCTTAGCACAAGCGCATAGTCAGCGCCGGCATCATGGGCCTCCTGACAAAGCTGGATAGACTCGCGCGTTGACTGTGCGCCGCCGCCAGCAATGATGGTCGCACCGGGCTTGCCGTGCTCGTCCAGGACGGCGCGGGCGAGCTTCAGGACCTCGATCCGCTCCTCGTGCGACATGTGCATGGCCTCGCCATTGGAGCCCTGGATGACCAGGCCGTCGACGCCAGCCTTGGCGATGCGCGTAATGTGCGCGCGGATAGCCTCGAAGTCGAGCGTCTCGTCCTCATGGAAGAAGACTACGCAGGGCACGTAGATGCCGCGGGGCGGGCAGTGAGGGGCCATGGTGCAACGGAAGAGAGGTCGGGCTGTGCATCTCCTGCGTCGAGTCGTGGAGAATGGCGGCCGCTTGGTTTATAGCTAGGATCTAAAGGGTCTGTCGGAGCCGCCGTCGCGAATAGCCCCGCGATTGAGTATCTCTGACATCTTGAAATGCCAGAAGCAGCCATTCACATCGCGCGGGGTGGCGTCAGCCCGGACCGGCGCCCGGAGGACCCTCCCGACGGTCTTCCGGCCGCCGATGACGGAGCCGACACAGGTGCACACGGCGGTCATGACGGAGTCAAGCAAAACGACAAGATTTTTTAAGGACTCGGTATCATTATAAGTAATTCCAGGACATTAGAGCAATCCAACTCCTGAGGGCTCAGTGAAGCCTCTCTCCTGCTCCAACTCCAATGTACCCTACACCGCCGCATCACGAAGGCGCAGGAACGGCAGTACAATGCAATGCACTGCAAATTCCGAGACGAGTTTTGCAGCGTCAGGATCATGCTCAAAGGGGGACGGCATAGTCTGAAGCCAAATCCAGGCGCTATGTTTCTCGCACAGAGTTTGTAGGCGACTGCATGTTGGCGTGCGGATTCGGTAAACCACCGCACTTGTACCAAGCCAAATGACTACTCCCCCAAGGAATAGTGCAGTTGTACCAAATCAAGCGACTAGACTGTAAGAAAATGTTACAGTCAAGTTATCATAATACCTAAGCAATTTCTTTATGTCTTCGAGATTTCGACCACGCGTGTACATGTTTCCGGCGCAGGCAAAGTGCGAAGGCCACCGTAGATGTAGAAAGGTACGCTATCAATCATTGATATTTTCGTGCATGTGCCGTACTTGATGAAGCAAGCTTTCAGCCGTCATATTGCACGATGAGCCTGTAGCCGATGGTTCAGGCCCGCTGCGTGAAAGCCTTACACGCGCTTGTCCAGCGCCGAGGGCTCTCTCACGTGGCAAGATGAGGGATAATTATCAAACGTAACTGCACAAAAACAACCAACCTGCTTCCGTACTGTATCTGTAACTTTCTTTTAATTCCAAGTCAAAGAGACGGGGGCAGCAGTAACTCATACAGATCGCGGCGTTGAGGTGTCCTACCTTGACTCTGGTGACGGGAATTTTATGCAGCTACTGCGCGGTCGCTAGAGGGCCACCTGGCAGGTAGTAGTAAAGCGTTCATATGTGCACACGTACATGCTTATATTTAATGTGTTTACCCTTTTCGTAGCCCGCCCTTGTGCTCTATTCGGGGCGTGAATGACTTCCCCAACGACATCGCTATTCCCCGCGTGTTCTGTTTAGGGCGAACCCGCCGCTGGCGTCTGCCTGCCGGTTTAAAGACTCGGGTACCTTTGGCACGCGGAAAGCGAGTTGTGGCTTTCCCACCTCTTTCGGCATCTATACGAAATAGGAATCAAGGGCTTGGCTGGTACTTTCGTAGGTTCATTGCCGGTGGCTGACCATATACTCCGAGCGTGCGCGCGCCGAGCTCCTACGGCGAACACCATCTTGGCAAGGGCGTAGTACTTTGACTATAACATAGCACAGTTTAAGATTGTGGATAGTTTGGGGGCGTTCGTCCCGTTGCCATGTGCTCGGGTGGGCTGCGGGCGAAATGCTAGAGACAAAAGTATAGAGAAGTCTCTTCAGCTCCGCCGTGGCGACCGTTGCTCCAGGAACTTTTGAACGCTGGCCCGGTCAAATGGAGTAAAGGCAGTTCTAAAATTAATCGGCAGTCCGTACGGGGTTGCTCACACCGGCTTTGTCACTGCCGCTTCTAGGTCACATTTGCTTCCGTATCATGGACATTTTCAGAGCATGCGCGCGGTACTTGAAAAGTTCGTCGTTATAGGACCCTCGGGTCGCCCCCTCTCCTGCTCGTTCACCTCTCTCATTCAAATTCATTCCCTGTAAGAGGCTGGCTCTTCGGATCTTCCCAAGTGATCCGACACGGCGTGACTCCGTAGCTTTGTGCGTGGCATGGATTGTCCCTGCGGAAGTGGGGAGACGCCATGCCAAGAGATACAAAGGTTCCTCAGACGAGACAGATGTCCTAGAAGGGGGCATATGGCCGCTGAGATATCGGCCGACCACTGCAGCGAGACTGGCTGATTGGCAGAACGCCCGTCGGGCCAGGTTCTGATGGATCCCTGCTAACATCGCCAGCCCGGATCCCTTGCTAGGGGAGCAGGTATTAAGTTGCCCTTGGTTGTATCGCGGGTTGACTGTTGACACTCCAGACTATGCAGTTGAAGGTTTGAAGCGAAGCCCACTCTCCTCCAAAAGTGCCACTGGCCCGCCGCCGCATGCTCATGGCGCTTTCCTGTGGGGGGCACGTAACAGGGCTCTCAGCTGTTGCACGATCGGTTGGTGAGTGAGCTGGCCGAGGCTGGATGGAAACAGACAGGCCCTCGTTGCCCCTAATTTCCGGTGGCGGCTCTAGTCTTGCCCCAAAAGAAACCCCGAGGAGGCGAAAACCTTACTTCCTTTGTCACTAGTGAGTGGTTCTTATGACTCGCCTGTCGGGGACCCAACACCAGTAAGCAGTGACTTAGCAGTGAAGTTCCAGTTGGAGAATGAGAGCGCGAACTGACTGAGCATGCCCGCTGAATACATTTGCCTTTTCGCTAATTTGGTTGGCTAAAACCACCCAGCTACGAGTTGAGGCGCTGCTAGTTGATTCAAGGCTCCAGTGCCGTGCGTCAAAGCAATCGCTGTCGCAGCAGTCACAGGGAGCTGCAGAAGGCCATTGCCTCCATCTTTGATGGCTTTTAGACAGGGCCTGTGGAAAGAGGACGCACAGTCATGTCGAGCAGTTGGAGAGAACCGACTTGACCACGCTGTCATTGGGGGATGACTTGCCTACCAGCTGCATCAGCAACACGTAAACGATAGCTGGTGCTCCATAGACGGCCGCGGAGAGCCCCAAGGGAACGCCATCCCGAGTCTCCTTCCAACAGAGACAAGGAGCCAGCTCCACCACTCTTGCGACGGCCGCTGGGGGCGCAACACTGCTATACCAAAGGCTAACTAGTGGTCAGCCCCCACGGGTACCTTGTGAAAAAGTTCCTTTGTCGGTGGCTCTGGGGAGGTCACATTGCATAGGCTAGCAGGCATGATGGTGTGGGCGGCAGGGTTGCCCCAGGGTTGCCGCAAAGCAGTCGTTTCGGCCGCGCCCGCTGACGGCATGTAGTTTGCGAGGCACGCTGCCGTGGTTGGTTGGTGCGTAGGCTAGGTAGGCAGAGGTAGTTGCAGAGAGAGGCAAGGCACTGATACCACCTTCTCGGGAAGTTAGGCTATGGGGAACTTCCATAAGTTCCTACCATAGACCCGTGATGCGGCCGGCCGTGTACCTGCCGTGGGATAAATACGGTGCTCGTGCCCACCCCCTGCTGTCCCTTCCACTCGACTCTCTTTGCATTACTGCTTCGTGCATACGGATACAGGGTGTTCATTCAGCAGCTTGTTCTGGCCTGGCCCCAGTAGAGTCTCGAGTAGCCCCAGCAATCTTTGCCCGGCATGGACAACGACGCAGCAGTCACTGGCCAGAAGCCTGTTGTCACTGACGTGCACAGCGAGACTGAGCGCGTACACGAAGCCCAGGAGCGACACCTTGGTAGCGCCCAGCCGGGTGCCGACGCCACAGGCGACGCCAAGATCTTGTCCGATGTCTATGCTGATGAGAAGCGTGAAGCGCATGATGCGCAACCCGGCGACGACGAAGACGAGTCCTCAGATGACGAGGCACTGCCTGACGACCTCTTCGTGTCATTCCCTCCTCTGAAGGGTGTTCCGCCCGAGACAAACCCTCTCACAGTGAGAGCTGTGCTTATCGGTATTATCCTTGGATCGCTCTGCAATGCCTCCAACGTCTATCTCGGTGGGTTCCGCTTCTTCAGCCACCAAAGTAAGCCTACGGCTCCCGTTTCACTAACAAGATCTCTACGACAGGCCTCAAGACGGGCTTCACCTTTCCGGCCACCATGTTCGGCGCCATTTTCGGATACGGCATCGTCACGCTGCTCACAAAGGCTTTCCCTCACATTTCCTTCCTCGGTGGACGCTTCGGTCCCCAGGAGAACTCCATTGTCCAGGCTGCCGCCACGGGCGCTGGTGGTATGAGCGGCCTGTTCGTCGCCGGCTTGCCCGCCATGTACCGACTGAGCCTGCTCTCCGACGACCCCAAGGCAGACTTCTCCCGCATTCTGACGCTGACGATTGTCTGCGCCCTGTTTGGTCTGTTTGCCGCCGTTCCCCTTCGCAAGTTCTTCATCATCAACGTCTCGCGCGAGCTGAACCTCGTCTTCCCCTCGCCCACCGCGACCGCTGTCGCGATCAGATCGATGCACTCTGTCTCGTCTGGGGCCGCCGATGCCATGAAAAAGGTCAAGGCTCTCTTCTTCGCGTTTTCCGGTGCATTCATTCACATCATCGTCGCGCAGTACGCCGACGGCATTCTTCACAACTGGCACATCTTCTCATGGTTCTACATCTGGAGCGGCTACACCAACTGGGCGCAGAACATTGACAACTGGGGTTGGTACATCCAGCTGACCCCTGCCTTTTTCGGATCTGGTATCCTCGTCGGCCTCAACACGGCCCTCTCATGGTGGGGTGGCACAGTTGTTGCCTGGGGCTTGATTGGACCTCTGCTTGTTCACTATGGCGAGTGTGAAGGCGTCCGCCCGTACCTCCATTCCGAGGATCCCGTCATCGTTGAGAGATGGGGTGTTGTTGCAAGCTTTGGCAAGATGACTGGCATTGGCCAGCCGGGCTGGAAGGCCTCGCCCCGTTACTGGATGCTCTGGCCCGGTGTCATGGTGCTTCTGGTGTACTCGCTGATTGAGTTCTTCATCCACATTCGTGTTCTTTGGGATGGCCTCCTGTTTGCCTTCCGCGAGTTGTCGGTCACCATTGACCGGATGCTAAAGAAGCGCGGCAAGAGCAACTCCTTCTTCGAGAAGCAAGCCGCCAAGGTCAATGATGAAAACAGCCTTACCCAGGATTTCGCCACGGCCGAGCAGCAGGTTCCCGTTTCCGTCTGGCTTCCTGGTACCATCATCATGATGTTCGTGGCTTGCTTTGTTTGCCATTTCCAGTTCCAGATGAATGCTGGCTATGCAATCATTGCCTGTCTTCTCGGTATCATCTTCGCATTTATGAGCATCTACGGAGGCGCCGTCACCGATGTCACGCCCTTGACCGCTTCCTCCAAGGCTTCGCAGCTTGTTTTCGGTGGTATCACCAAGGGTACCGAGCAGTCCCACGCGCAGCGCATTAATTTGATTGCTGGAAATGTTGCCACTGGAACGGCTGATGTCGCCACGTCCCTTGTCAGCGATTTCCGCGTTGGGTTTCTCCTGCAAACTCCGCCGCACCTTCAATTCTACGCTCAAGGTATCGGCGCCTTTGTTTCCATCTTCTTGGCACCTGGTATTTTTGTGCTCTTCATGGCTGCGTACCCGTGCGTCTGGAAACCCGAGCTTCAGGATGGCGAGTGCCCTTTTGCGGCGCCCTCGGTAGCCGCTTGGGTAGCTGTTGCGCAGGCTGTCACAGAGCCGCACGTGCCCATTCCTCTCAAGTCCGGTATCTTCGCCATTGTCCTCGGCGTGTTTGCGGCGTGCCAGGCTCTGTTCAAGAACTTCTATCTCGTTGGCTCCCGCGCCAAGTATCGCGCCTACTTGCCGAACTGGATGGCCATTGGCGTCGCCTGGGTGCTGGGTCCTGATTCTGGATATGCCAACGCTGTCCTGTTTGGCTCCATCACTGCCTGGTGGTGGCGAAAGTACTTCCGTAACAATTTCGAGGCCTATGGCTTCGCTATTGCGGCGGGCCTCATTGCCGGCGAGGGCCTTGCGGGCGTTGTCAACGCTGCACTGACTCTTGGCGGTGCCGATGGAGCGACCAAGGGCACACCCATCGCTCTCCCCGGGGAGAGGTGGTAATTGTGGCACGCACAATTACCACGAAAAAGAGATAGGAGACAAGCTAATGTACGGTGTTATGATGCGGATGTATTAAATGATTCCCCTCAGGTTATTGCTTAGGATAGGTGGTGGTCTGGGCGCCGACATTATGGTGGCATTAGAATGATGATAATTTTCATTAAGTCTACTTTGCGCTGCTGATTAATCTCTTCGTAATTCGACTTGTGATTGTTTTTCTAGGGTTTCTTTTTCTTTTGTAGCTGAGCGTCGCATTAAGACGGGATGCATAGCGTGGGGGCATTTGTGAGAATGACAAAGCTCTTATCAAGTCGGCCAGCTCTTGCATGAGATGGAGACATCGCTTCCGGTGGCGACTAGTGACTTCTGCACTAAGGATCGATCTTGTACAGTATGGTAAGGAACAACAACGTGTAGGGCCAACGTTTACACAACGTCTGAGTTGCTCAGGCTCACGAGACGGGCAGGCGAGTTTCCAACTTCAAAGCACAACTTGGCATCGCGTTGACAACCCTATCAGAGCCGAGAAACCTCACAGCCCAAACCGGCTCAGTCATTACGATAAACCCCGCGGCCGAAGCTGGGCTAGTCAACCGGGAGGCAGTTGTTGTGACGCCATGGTGGGGCAGAAACAACCTTGAGTCTCCGGCACCTCCTATGATACATTGACTTTCTCCTCTAGTAAAGCAGGGTTGGGGATGCCCGGTTGGCTGAAAACGCTCTTGGGCAGTCTAGCTCGGTATGAGCGTCCTGGCATGCGGATCCGAGCTGGCCGCCCGAGCTGTCCGGCGTCTCTGTATATAAGGAAGCTACGCCCCCTCACAGCCCCTCCTCTACCTCTTGCGACACGAAACTCTCATCTATTCATTGATCTGATTGCTTGTATTCTCCCTCGTTGAGATATCCATTATCCATTCATCAATACCCTACGCGTCGCAGCCCTCGCTCTCCGACACCAATCCCTCACCATGCCTCTCGCAGCCCCCAAAGCCACAAAGGTCCTCGACCTCCTCAGCCTCAAGGGCAAGACCGTCATCGTGACCGGAGCGTCCGGCGCCAAGGGCATTGGCATCGAGGCGGCCCGCGGCTGCGCCGAGATGGGCGCGAACCTGGCCATCACGTACTCGTCGCGCCCGGACGGCGCCAACAAGAACGCCGAGGAGCTGTCCAAGACGTACGGCGTCAAGGTCAAGACGTACCAGCTCAACGTCGTCAAGTACGCCGACGTGGAGGCGTTTGTGAACAAGGTCGTCGCCGACTTTGGCACGATTGACGGCTTCATTGCCAAGTAAGTCCTGCTGCCGGCCGGTATACTCCTACATCTCGCAGGCTAACCATCTGCTCGGCAGCTCCGGAATGACGGCCGACTCGGGCGTCATCGACGGCACGTCGGAGGCGTGGGACAAGGTGATCCAGGTGGACCTCAACGGCACCGCGTACTGCGCCAAGGCGGTGGGCGCCGTGTTCAAGAAGCAGGGCCACGGGTCGCTCGTGATCACGGCGTCCATGTCGGGCCACATCGCCAACTACCCGCAGGAGCAGACATCGTACAACGTGGCCAAGGCCGGCTGCATCCACCTGGCGCGGTCGCTGGCCAACGAGTGGCGCGGCTTCGCGCGCGTCAACTCCATCAGCCCGGGCTACATCAACACGGGCCTGTCCGACTTCATTGACCAGAAGACGCAGGACCTCTGGAACAGCATGATCCCGGTCGGCCGCCCCGCGGAGTCGTCGGAGCTCAAGGCGGCGTACGTGTACTTCATCTCGGACGCGAGCTCGTACACCACCGGATCGGACCTGGTCATTGACGGTGGCTACACGGCCCGATAGAGAGTGTAGCACAGTTCATTCAATACAAGGAAGCGTTATTCTCCCTAGCATGATGCAGAGTGGTATCGGCGCTGTTGTAGCCATTGAGGGAGTAGGTGCTGTTGTAGATTCCTTTGCTTCTTCCCCGCTGTTATGCGGGCTCGCCTTATGGGATGTGACGCGTAGGTACTTGGTGAAATGGCTTTGCCCAAGGCGGAAACATCCATAGATTTCTACCTGATGCTCGCATGTTTATTTGCTTAGCTATTCTTCGAGCTGCGCGCAGGGCCGAGCATTCGTCCGTACCGTAACGGGGATGGGGCTGCAAGCGGCGAGAATCTCGCTATAAAAATTTAAATAGCAGCGAACTTGAATAGTTTAACTTCCTTGATTTATTTCAATTTATGCTTCAATTTATAAGTAGTGATAAGTTGCTGCTTCACAACAGTTTGCCTCGCCAACCAGCTACCACCTCGTCTCAGCTGGTGATGCCCCCGCCCGGCAGCTCTCCACCAAATGTCAACAAGGAATGGCTCATTCAAGGAAGAACAAGAACAAGAAGAACCAGAAACCATTAAAACAGGAGCCGTTGCGCGAGCTCTGCATTCCCAACATGGTACGTCCCTCCTCTACC